>JAFIRS010003083.1:0-156967 GCA_018342105.1 Gonioctena quinquepunctata | reverse complement strand
TCTAATGTGATCTTTTGGTTCGATCGTCAATTGCAGTGATTAGTGATCCAGCCCTATTTGAGAATTTCATATTTCAATATAAATAAATTGACCTAACCTAACCAACAAAAATGGAGTCCATATTATATATCCATCGTCAATAAGTGAAACTCTTCGACGCATTCTCAAGACTAAAACAATCATTTATAAATCATGAAATGTTGAAATTTCATGCCTATATAAATGAGAACATATTCTCTTAATATTTCATCCTGTAACGTAAATAAACTCAACTTGGTTTAACTAATTTATTTAACACTTAATCTACAACTTAATTTATATTACTACGCCACTGAATAGCTCGATCGTATGGGCTCGTTCAGACTGTGTCGACTCCACTTGAGGGTCGCCTATTTATCTCCGATATAGCATTCTCGGATGTTTCGAATTCTGGATGTTCAATTGTTTCCAATATTGACCGTTGTTTTCCGTGGCAGAGCGACTGGATGGTTCTCGAATATCTCCGGGGATGATCTCATCGCTGTCGACGGCAACGCGCGAGGCGACAGGTCCGGCCTAGGTTCGTTACATTGCCCCTTCTTAAAGACATTTCGTCCGAAATTTCATCCTTGGGTGTGACGATATCTGCATGACTCCCCATATCTGCACCGTGAAGTTCGATGGAGTAACCTCCACGGTCTTCATGATCGGTCGTGGAAGAGGGTTACAGCAAACCAAAATCTTGACGCCGCTGGATCTGAATATCGCCTCCAGCATACCTTCTTATGACTCTCAGTCCAACCCATCAATACCACAGGATAATTTTGGAATTGCTAGATCCCCAGGTTCTGGTCTACCATAGTATCTCTTAGTTTGGTGAGACTCTTCCAGACATCTTCATAGGACGGTTTATCTTGTGAATGCCTCTTGGTAACTAGGTAGTAGATGTTTCTCTGGCCTTTCTTCAACTGTAGCACCCCACCATCTTCTGTATTCTGCTCTCGCAGTTTTTTGGAGTTGACCAAATTTCTTGGAGAACACTACGGCGATGCCCCTTGACATTCGAAGATCTTCTGCCACACAGTGCGCTAGTGCGTAGTCAGCAGGCACCTCGAAAGGTCTCGTGACTCCTCTCTGGTAACCCCATGTGAACTTTCTGCCGTTTTGAATACAAGGACATAAACTTCTCGAACGTCATATCATCCTCCGGTGGCTTGAGGGTGCGAACTTGGTCATGGTTTCCAGCGTAGGGGCCAACCTGTTGAAATGGACGACCCTTGGTTTCCCTCAGGGGGGGCTTATGGATTCGGTACACAAGGTCGTTTATCCTTTTCACGATTTTATACGGGCCCCACAGGTTCCCGCAACTTTGGTGATAGTCCGACGACGTTTGGGGTTGTACAGCCAAACCAGGTCATCAACCTTAAATCCTCCTGCGTCGGCCTTGATGTCATAGGTCTTCTTCATTTTATCGCTGGCACTCTGGATGTTCAACCGGACTCGTTCGTGGATGTCGTCCATTCTCTGCCGAAGTTTGCTGACGTAGTCCTCTCCCGCAGTGTCTTGTCTGGCGGTATCCCAAACTTCAGGTCACAAGGCAGTCGCAGTTCTCGGCCATTATAATACTAGCGGAGTTTGACCGTTGACTCGTGTACTGCGGATCGATAGGCCATCAGGAACAAATGAAGATACTGGTCCCAGTCTCTCTGATGGTCAGAGACAACCTTGGACAGAGTGGCGGTTGATCGTCCTGTTCATCCGTTCCACCATTCCATCGGACTGCGGATGTAGGGCCGTGGTTCTTGTCTTGCGGATGTTCAGCAAGGAGACATATTTCTTGGAACAGGTTGGATTCGAAATTTCTGCCTTGATCCGAGTGCAGCTCCATTTGGAATACCGAATCGACTATCCACTCTTTCACCAAGACGTCGGCGACGGTGATGGCTTCCTGGTTGGGCGGGGCATGGCTTCCGCCACTTACTGAAGTAGTCCATTGCCACAAGGATGTATTTATTCCCGTGGTCGGATACGGGAAACGGGCCGGCGATGTCAATGGCGATTCTCTCGAAGGGCTGCCTACGTTGTACTGACGCATCAGGGGCCTTGGGTCGTATTCGGGTCCATTGCTAGCAGCGCATACAGCGCACTTTCTGCACCAGTCCTGGACGTCAAGCGACAATTGGCCCAGTAAAACCGTTTGCCTTCTCTGCAGGGTCTTCGTCACTCCCAGATGTCCTCCGGCGACTCCATCATGAATTTCCCGCAGCACTTCTCTCTTCTGTTCCTGGGAACAATTTTTGGCGTCTGTCTTCCCCCGCAATATCGGCCTCCAACACGTCTCAGGATCCCATTGTCCAGAATAAAGAGAGTTCCATTGTCCAATGGGACTTAACAGCCGGCGAGTAACCTGCGACTTCCT
Organism: Gonioctena quinquepunctata; assembly: GCA_018342105.1. Lineage (NCBI taxonomy): Eukaryota > Metazoa > Arthropoda > Insecta > Coleoptera > Chrysomelidae > Gonioctena > Gonioctena quinquepunctata. Next base: position 154,569 of record JAFIRS010003083.1, on the reverse strand, counting down.
GCCATGATGGTCTTCGATTGCCTTCTTCCAGCTGACGACTAAGCAAGGTCAGGGTCTCTCTTTGGTTTTCTGGATTTTTGCTGTCATTCCAGTTGTCATCCATTGCCGCGGTTCTACAAAGTGTTGCTTCTTTCTCTTCTGCTCGTCGGCAATGTGAGCAATCATCTGGACATGGTCTTCGCGACAAGGCATCTGCATTCTTATGGCTATTTCCCGGCTCGATGTTCGATCTCGAAATCGAATTCTTGGAGTCTCTGATCAACGTGCTACTTGACCCTCAGGATTTTGAACTGTAAGAGCCATTTGAGGCTGCATGGTCAGTTCTCAACAGGAATCTTCTTCCATACACGTACTTGTAGGAGTGTTCCACTCCCTTTACAACAGCTAACAGCTCTCGCCTGGTGACACAGTAATTGCGCTCTGGTTTGCTAAGCGTCTTGCTGAAATAACCAATGACCTTCTCCTGTCCCTCCTGGATCTGGGATAGGACAGCCCCAAGTCCACGTTGCTGGCGTCCGTATCCAAAATGAATTTCCTTTGGGTAGGGGATAGCTCAGTATAGGTGCGTTGATCAAAGCTCCTTTCAGCTTCCTGAATGAGTCTTGACATTCTTCGGACCACTGGAACTTTGTTTGCCTTCCGTGAGCTTGGTCAGTGGTTTAGCGATGTTGCGAATCCAGCACATATCGGCGATGGGTATGTGCATAAACCAAGGAAACTTCAAGTTGGTGAATGTCTTTTGGGATGGGCCAATCCTTAACAGCTTTGATCTTCTGGTCGTCCACTGCCTCCTTCCCCAGGACAACGTGGCGAGGTATCGTACTTCTTTTTGGAACAGATGGCATTTCTTAGGGGGTCAGCTTCAATCCGGAGTTCCTCAGTCGCAGGAATACTTCCTCCAAGTTTTCCGTGGTCCTCAACGATCTGCCGACCACAATTATGTCGTCGAGATACACTAGACACGTGTTCCATGAGAATCCCTTCAGCACTGTCTCCATCAATCTTTCGAATGTGGCGGGGCATTACAGAGCCCGAATGGCATAACGGTGAACTGCCACAATCCTGAGCCGATGGTAAAGCAGTCTTTTCTCGATCTTCCTGAGCGAGTTCTACTTGCCAGTATCCACTCTTCAGATCAAGGGTCGAGAAAATCGTGGAACCAGCCAACGTGTCTAGGGTGTCATCTATTCTCGGGAGAGGGTAACTGTCCTTCTTCGTGACATTATTAAGTTGGCGATAGTCTACACAAAAGCGTGTCGATCCATCCTTTTCTTCACCAGTACGACTGGAAGGGACCAGGGACTGTCAGATGGTTCGATAACTCCTTCTTTTCCCATATCGCTGACTATTTTTGTCAGCCTCTTCCTTCTTGGCAGAGGAAGTCTTCTTGCTGATTGCCGGATCGGTCAGGGCACCCCAGTATCAATCTTGTGCTGGACCACATTAGTTCGACCCCCTTTTCCTTGTCCGGTATCGAAGATGTCTTGGTACTTTTGACTAAATCTCTTAGTTTGGGCTGTTGAGCTGGTTTTATGTCTTTGGAAGAGATGGCAACTAATTTTTCTAGTTCTGTGGGCAAGTTGTTGGGTTGGCTAATCGTACCTCGTACGCCCCGGATCACAGATGAAACTGACGAGCAGTGCCGGCACAAATTTTTCAGCACGTAACAGGGTTTTTCCCTAGGGCAATCCCTCGTCCAATTTTCTCATCATGAAGTTTGGGCTCGAACATCACCACGTCTCCACTGCTCGCACTCCCGTCCAGGCGAGGCCTCCAGAATGGTTTCAAGCCCTCTCAGGTACCTTACATCTTCAGCCAACAGCCACGGATCAACTCTTCACTTCTCCCATGGGAAAATACCAGCTCTTCTCCGTTGACGTAGGACGCCGTCTTTGAAATCAATTCAAACCCTCTGGATTCATGATGTCCATTCCGATGATTGCATCGTCTTCGATGTCCCCTACAAGTGCCTGATGTTTCACTTTAGTGCTGCCAAAATTATTTCAATCGGTAGCTCGCCATATACAGGGAGCTGGCTCCCTGTTGCTGTGCGTAGCTTCAAGTTGTCGGTTCAATTCGTTCCGGTGTTCTGGCAAAGGAAGGTCCGAGAATTGTCCTAGTCGCACCTGTATCTAGCAGCATGGTGCAAGGCTCGTTATTGATGAGACCGTCTACGAAAACACCTCTGTTCTGTCGTTGCAGGATAGCGACATATGCGTTGTTAACCAGGGCTTGCTGGACACAGGCCGACGATTGCCCCTTCTCGTCGACCTTCTTTAGGTTTTCCTGCATCGGGTCGTGTTTTCAGATGTTGGACATTTGCTACGCACATGTCAATTTTACTCTAATTCAGCATCTTATCTGTCTTTTCTCAGGGAACACTTCCTTAATCACTTTCCTTATGGCGGCTTCCAAATTAGCAGGCTCCTGTGGTCTTCCTCAATCATTCGGACTTTACTCTGGCTTTTGCAAGATTGTTTCGCTGCCTCGAATTCCAAAGCGCGTGCCAGTGCGTCTACGAGATGTGTTGGACGGGCTAGTGTCAAGCGCTTGTCTGGTTTCTTGGTCACGGAGTCCATCCAGGAATGCTTGAACCGCTAGTCGCTCCATTACATTTTCTGGTGTGGCTGGATATGCTAGACGAACCAAGCGTGCAATGACAGTTTCGAATTCTTGTAAGGATTCGCCCGATTTTGGCAGCGATTTTTCAGCTGGGATGGTATACGTGTTCCAAATGGCGTCCATATCGTTATTCTAGATGTTTAATCAGCTGATCATAGTCCTCCTGTTCTTGAGCGGTGAGGTTTGTAGAATATTTGTCGCTTCTCCACGTAATGCAAGTGTCAGTGCTACAGCTCTTTCCCCTGCATTCCATCCGTTTGCTTTGGCCGCTGCTTCAAACTGCCGGCGGTAATTTGCCATGGAGTTTTCCGTCGAACTGAGGCGGCTTCATGGAGAGCTTCCTATTTCTGAAATGACCTTGACATCTTTTATACCCTCTTGAACTTTATCAAGTTCAAACTCAAGTCCACATTGCATTTTCGTTAACCATCTCTGTGGAGGGCGCACTATTAATTCGTTTTTTCAGCTTACTGATCGTTTCCTTTATTTTGTCCATTTCTGCCTCGACCCATCTTTGATTTTATCTACCTCCGTGTTCATTTGCTCCCTAATTTTATCTATCTCTGTCTCAACGGTTCCCATTCTTTCTTCTAGAAAATTAGCCACACCACACAATTCTTTTTTTAGGCCTTCTGTGTTTTCCAGGAACTTCTCTTCCAGGCTTCTTGCATTTTCTTCCAGGCTTCTTGAATTTTCTAGAAGGTTCTCTTCCAGATTTCTGGAATTTTCTTGAAGCTTCTCTTCCAGATTTCTAGAATTTTCTTCAAGCTTCTCTTCCAGATTTCTAGCATTTTCTTCCAAGCTTCTTGAATTTTCTTGAAGCTTCTCTTCCAGATTTCTAGAATTTTCTTGAAGCTTCTCTTCCAAAGTCCTCGAATTTTGTTGTAGATCTTCTTTCACGGATTTAGTAGTTTCTTCGAGTTTATTCATTACCAAACTTAAATCACCTCCGGGAACTTCGAAATAAAAATGTTTCGGGGTCCTCACCTTCTTGTATAAGTCCTTCTGCAAGTCTTTCCTGGAGTACTTGCTTTTACCCGTTGTTTCCAGTTCCCTTTCCTCCAATTCCTGTTTCAATTCCGCTACCTTCAAATCCGCAAGGCGCACTTTTCTTGAACACATTTTGTCTTTGACGAGGTATCAGTCTGTTTCACACGAAAAGTTTATCAGTTTGTTAAAAATTCACTTCGCGAATTCTTTTCCACGGGCCACCAGTCTATTGTCTGTTTCACGCGAAGAGTGTATCAGTTTATATTCCCACGCACAATTGTCCACTTCGCGAAAACCGGGCCACTGTCTATTTTCTGTTTCACGCGAACAGTGTATCAGTTTATATTCCCACGCACAATTGTCCACTTCGCGAAAACCGGGCCACTGTCTATTTTGGGCGTACAAAAAGGTCTATCAATTTATTTTTCTGACTATCCACTCCACGATCACTTGTTTATTTTCAAAATCTCACTTCCGACACCAATTGTAACGTAAATAAACTTAACTTGGTTTAACTAATTTATTTAACACTTAATCTACAACTTAATTTATATTACTACGCCACTGAATAGCTCGATCGTATGGGCTCGTTCAGACTGTGTCGACTCCACTTGAGGGTCGCCTATTTATCTCCGATATAGCATTCTCGATGTTTCGAATTCTGGCATGTTCCAATTGTTTCCAATATTGACCGTTGTTTTCCGTGGCAGAGCGACTGGATGGTTCTCGAATATCTCCGGGGATGATCTCATCGCTGTCGACGGCAACGCGCGAGGCGACAGGTCCGGCCTGGGTTCGTTACAATCCCATTCGAAAACCTTGATATTCCCTACATTTTTTTGATACGAAAACTCCCGAAGGTCCGAAGCGTTCCCTCGTGTACGATCCCCGACACTTGATGTCACATGACAGGTTTTCCTGACTCCTAATTGGCTAAACCCAATCTATACCAAACTCTGATTTAAGAATGAAATCAAAAGTGACAGCATTTGGAGGATTTTAATATTCATACGATTTTAATATTTCATTCTTGAATAGGGTTAGTGATTTCTCTTGTTACTACTCTACTCTTTGCCAAAAGTACATAAGATAAAAAAATAATATTGGTGGGTCATAAATACTAATATCAGATTATAATAATAGCATACGCACACTGCTGAAATACGTTTCCAGTGTATTATAATCGAAAACGTGTTTTCATTTCTATTTACTCTTTCAAAAATATATTATGAATTCGATTTTTATTAAAATACAACAGGTAACAACCAAGGGAGTTCAGAATACCAGTTTATGTTTCCTGTTCACGTATAAAGTGTATCAAAGGCCCTCAAGTAATAAAGTTCCCAATCATTATGGTGAAGATTTCCTATACATATATTCCGAACGCATCTGCCATCTATCAGTTGAAGTCTTGACTAGAGAGTCAAGACTTCAACTGATAGATGGCAGATGCTACCAGACATCAGAACTCGGTTTGAAAATAGAAATTGAATTAGCTAGAATTTTGCAGATCATAACGTTATTCTCATATAAATCGTAATATTGGGATCAAAATAAGAATCATGTCATGTGTGAAATTAGTCTTGCGTGTCCTTCCGTCGGCGTGCCTCGCCCCGAGTGTTCTACATTCCAACGCTCCCCGCTACAGGAATAGGACGTCAATATTTCAGATATATGGCGTCACCATACTAGAATTATTAATGAATATATACTGTCATTTTTATTAGAGAGAAAGGAAAGGATGTACGTATTTATTTAACAGTTGAATCGTTTTATATAGTTTAATTTAACAGCAACATAATTTATAACATCAAGGAAAAGAAAAAAGTACCTGTTCCAGAAACTCTTTAAAAAACAGATTAAAGCTGCAATAAAAACTAACAGGATTTTGAGAAATCTATAATTGCATCCCAGATAACACAGGATATGGATATCCATTTCATGTCCAATTCTGGTCGGGATATCCCTGGATTTGAAATGGACATCCATAAGATATCCGTCGACGGATTTGAAATGGATATCCTTCAGAAGATATCATATGGATGGCCATAAGATATCCGGAGCAAATATGGATAAGTTTGAATTGCAAGATTGATTTTTATTGTGTCAATTTCTGAGTTTCTTTCATACTCGTACATATGGATGATTTTTTTTGGAAAAATCTCACGTTTTGTTTTTCTACTTTATTTGAAATGGATATCCATCGACGGACTTGAAATAGATATCCTTCAGAAGATATCCTAGGGATGGGCATGAGATATCCAAAGCAATCATAAATGAATTTAAACATTCTCGTAGATACACAAATTGTACCTTTGTCGCGGGCACCCTCTGCGACCACAGAACAGATATACATGTGTCTGCGACAGGCCATACTTAAGATGTCTAAAAACATGGTGTATTCACTTATACCTGTAAAATATTGGGAAAAACTGGGGGACAACAGCCCACTTGATAAAGGGAGTTATCTAGAGTTTCAGATGGCGCCGACGTCGTTTCTTGTCATAATTCAGTAAACTGCAATTTCATACCACACAGGGTGTTTTTGTGATTTGTCTCCTGATCCGTTCTGTGATTGTGCTTTTGTCGCCTTTAAGGTTATGTCAATTCGTTGTGAAATATTTTGAGGTTGATCGATCGATGTAACATATTTTAGAACAAACTATTCCATGTACTCATGTCAGTGTTATCAGGGTTATTATATATTGTCAGTATTATATATATATAATAACCCTGAGTGCAATATAGAATTTTCGAGAGGGTTCCGAAATAATTCTAATTATTAACCGTACCAATTTATTTTGTATGGTTAATTTTCTATTGATAAAGCTCCACCGAGTTGGTACTTATGTATTTCTGTCCCTGTTTGCTCATGATAAAAATCTTATGATGGAGCGGATAATGATTTTATGAAGTGCTGTAAATTACATACAATTAGTTAATTGAGCTTCCAAACCAATAAAAGTAAAATTTGTGAGACAGTGAAGCTCTATCAAACGACTTATAGTTTGCCGATATTGGGTATGGAAATGAAATATTGCGAAGTTTCTCAACAGCTGCCATTTTGAGACTATTGGACCATTTTCGCTCGTGGCGACGTGCTCCTCCAGCGCTGCACTTCAGAGTCGCCGCCTCACATTTTTTTCGCACGTTAGCGAACAAATTCTGCAGCTTACAGTTTTTATTTTAAAGAAAAATTTTATCTACCTTTTTCATGTCAATTTTTCAATTTTTGCGAGTGGCACCATTATTTTTTTTTTTTAATAATCAATATACAATGTAATTTGGCTACTGATTTGTTAATGAAGCACATACCTTATGGTTGGTAACTTTTCATATGTTGTTCCTTACATCATCACTAATATACAGTAAAAAGTTCCCGCAGTCCCCTAACTTTCTGAAGCTAAAATCTAATATTATTCCACTACTAGTAAAATGACTCGTATATAAATTAATTTGAATCTTCTCTGAACCTCTGCCCATTGGAATAATTTTTTTCAACTTGTGATTGTAATGTATCTAGGAACTAGCAAGTCAAATAATTTTATTATTACTTTTATATTTATTTTTTATATTATATATATTTTGTATGAAATTTTTTCCATATGATGACAGTCTTCTGACTAAAAGTATTGGAAAATTCTAAATGGGACGGTTCGGAATTCACTAGCAAAAATCAAAATATCTTCATAGAATGAAAAGTCCACGCTTACTTTTGAAATTCATTTGTTTATTAAAAAGTAATAATCATCCTAATCATAGTCATTAGCCTTATCGATCTTGGGAGTGGGCCTTGTTTTTCCGAACAACTGCTTGGTTTAGATCGCCCTCCTTCTCCGATTATCTCATGCAGGGTGTTACTGAAAAATAAAAGAAAAGTATTTAGATTATTTTTTTCTCCCCTCATCTTTGTTAGTAGGGCTCACCTTTTCCGGCGAAGTCATTCTAAGATAGCTGGAAGCAGCCTAGACTGTCGCACACCAGGATTAATCGATTTCTCAACTTCATCAACAGATTTTATGATATCTACAATGAACTCTCTGATTTTGTTCATGTCAGAACGTTGTTAGAAAGGTAATAGTCCGGCAGAGATGGCAGTGAATGGCTTGGTGATAGTTTGTATCGGAAAGTTTAATGGAACAATGTCATCGGGGACATTTTCCAATCCCCTCAATTTTCAAGTTAATTCATCATCTAGAGACATCAGTCCACTCTCCTACCTTTTCTCATTCCTTCGTGGAAGTTTCCATGATCCGAAAAAGGCCATTTGAGAAGAAATAACTTTGCAAAAATCGCCAGGTACACCTCAAGAAAAATCTGATTTTTGACAGACAGATGTAAACATTGTAGTAGTAGTAGTAAGTTTCGAGGATTTCATCTCATTTTCGCGCCAACTGTTCTGAGCGGGATCTTGTTCGTAGCACTATAATCTTTGTAAACGATTAATTCACAATTTCTTGCATGAAGTAATGTTGACAGGAAAATTTCATAGGTTTGAAGTTTGACATTTTACGTGACACAAACAACAAACATTCCTTAACCGCGCCATCTACTAATGAAGTTCTAAGCAGAATTTAACGTTTTCCATTTGTTGTCCCCCAAAAATTCTAAACAAAATCTAATCAGTGAATACACCAGGGTTTTTAGGCATCTAAGCATAATTACTGGCGACGTCTGTCATTTCTATTTTGTTGAGGAACGTCATAGTCATAGCACTGAATCCAAACAAAAGTCGTGTTTTTTTTCTATTTTCCTTCGTTTTTGATACCCTGTTGGTCTGGACATAATGGTTTTCATCTGTAGCAATTGATTGTTTCGAAAAAGGGAATTATATATTGGCCGAATACAGGTAAATATGAATTGAAAAGGACATAACCTATAAACATCCATTATTTCCAATGCATTTATGTGTTTGCTGTTTGAGTTTCGATATTTTCAGAAATGCTAAAAAGCACGTCGTTACATTTGCCACAATACACGAGTTTTACAAATGTCACAGTGCCCAGATTAAAAATGGTGTGTATGCCTACAACAGCGGACATGTGATGAAGATGATTCATCAGTAGATTCGAACATTTTTCTATTGATTGCACTGAAAAATTGAATCTTCCGGAAGAATATTTGGGAACTGGATCGAAATTCAAAGCTGCTGTAGGTAAGTTGTATGTTTTTCTATTCCCTTTTCAAGAACTCTTTTTTTAGGTACCTAAATGAAATCTCAAAAATATGACTTTGTGGAACGATGCCTTTCTTCCATGCTCACTAATATGTTTGCCTCCAAATATTGCTGGTATGGAGCAAAAAAAATAAACTGGACAACTAAAACTGGCTGAATTATCACTAGGTGAAAAGCCCATTCAGTTGTTCTGTTTATTTGATAATAATTTGTATTGCCTCAAAACAGACTGCTAGTTCAGTGAGAATGCAAAATTTTCAAGAAGAGTTTATGTCAATAATGCTTGTTATATATATATATATATATATATATATATATATATATATATATATATATATATATATATATACCAATAAAGAGAGAGAAAAACTATGGCAGTGGTATATATTATATATTATCAACATCAGTATTCGAAATCAAAAGGAAGCATAATATTTCTCAGTATTTTTTTGTAGATTTGAACATCAATTATCCCCGTGAATATATACATATCATTTCAGAAGCGGCTGACCTCAGTGATTCGACGGAAAATAAAAAAGCTACTGAAGAAGCCATCTAAGCTTGGCTGAGAAGGGCCAAAGAAAGGCATCTGTCATCTTCTAGAATAAAGGAAACACCTGATGGACGAAGAAAATAGCATTCTATTTTTTCTGGAACTATATTTTTATGATTATTCTGCATTTAATATTCTGTTTTCATTTTCGAGTTTACATATACATTTATTTGTTGATTACCCCGAAGTTTATGAGAATTTTTTTTGATACCAGAGTTTATTAATACATATTTTTTTGTTCAATACCATTATTTCATTTCCCTCCAGATCGCTATTACTATATTTTATCTTCGATGGATATCCCCGAAGGATATCTTTAGAATATCTCTCAAGAAATCTTTCAGATAGCTTTTGAATATTCCTGAAGGATGAAGTATATCTTATGGATATCTTTGAAAGATATCTTATAGACATCTCTGGAGGATATCTTATGGGTATCCTTGAAGGATATTCTATGGATGTACAGGTTGTTCCACTTTGGACATCCATCGGATGTCCATAAGATGTATTTTGGATATAATTGGATGTCCATAGTATATCCAAAAAATTCATGAAGGATATCCAATGGATATCCATTGGATGTCCATGTGTTATCTGGGATACAGAATAAAAGAGAGCATTCTAGAATTCCTGTAATTCTTTATTTTAACGATGTTGAGAAAAGCAATTCCAATGATATTGTTGTTGGATTGCCAACCTTTTTGGTAGCGATTATACTGCCCCAATATAATACTTTAGATATAAATAATCACAATAAAACGATCATAATAAAACTTACTGAGAATAAAATAGTTATTTAATCAACTAGTAGGTATATTGATGTTGGCGATTAATGATTGAGATATTTGAACGCGAGAGCGTTAATGTTCGAGATCATTAACGCCATTTTAATATACGAGTTGATAACAAAAAAATTCCGTAGACCTCGTTCCTGGGGTCAACGTGAAATGTTCGATATCCATTTCCTTCAACTAGGAGGAAACTTACAATATTTGGATTTGAAAATACATGAATTTGACAGCGCAAAGGTAATATGATTTGGAATTTGAATAATATTCGAATTCGTGTAGGATAATGGAGAAATCGACCATTTATAGGTTATTAATAGTCGATTTCGGTGTATGTTTGGCTGCATATATCACAATCATGCATTAAACGAGAAATTGAAGTTTGAAGGGGTTATTAACGATCAATTTCGTGTAGACTTAACAGACTCGATAATACGAGGTCGCCGGAAAAAATATTTAGGGATAAGTATACATTGTCAGCTTCGTTGGAATCATAATGTTGATAACACTGTGAATACGATGAGAACTTTCTTAGGCCGCTTTGAATACTTCACTGAAATATTACTTCTGCAACATCTCAAAGTGCTCTATTTTACTCTTGTAGACTCCCCTATAGCATTTGGTATTATCGGCTAGGGTGGCATCGCGAATGTATATCTAGAGAAGTTAAACACATTTCAAAGGTGGTATGTATATCATCCTTCTGAATTCGATTTTGCGTACTAGAAAACTCTACACTGTCGTTTAAACTGAATGTTGATTTTTTTCTATATTTTTTCACCCCCAAAACTCACCCTCCGACGGGGCCACAAATGATTTCATATAGCAGATGGTATGTATTTCCACCCTCTGAATTCGATTCTGCATACTAGAAAACTCTACAGTGCCATTTGAACTCAATATTGATTTTTTTCAACATTACCACCCCCAATACACACCCCTCGACGGGGCGACAAATGATTTCATATATCAGGTGGTATGTATTTTGACCTCCTAAATTCGATTTTGTATACTTTTAAATTAAATTTTTTTTCCCCTACGCACCCTCGACGGGGTACAAATGATTCATATATCAGGTGCTATTTATTTCAACCCTCTGAACTCGATTTTGCATACTAGAAAACTGTAGAGTGCCGTTTGAACTGAATATTGTTTTTTTTCAACATTTCCACCCCCCAATACACACCCTCCAACGGGGCGACAAATTGTGTGAAATTGTGGTTAACCGCTTTCTTAGGTGTTTGACCAACCCTCAGAAGTTAATGAGAACTTGTACGAGTTGAGATCACGGGGACCTTACCTTTTATAGTGGGATACGAAACTGAAATTATTTGATATATCACGTGGTATGTATTTCGAACTCCTGAATACGATTTTGCATACCAGAAAATTCTACACTGCCGTTTAAACTGAATTTCGATTTTTTTCAACTTTTCCACACCCCCAATACACACCCTTTGACTGAGCGACAAATGATTTATTATATCAGGTGGTATGTATTTCGACCTTCTGAATTCGATTTTGCATACTAGAAAACTCTACACTGTCGTTTAAACTGTATATTGATTTTTTTCTATATTTTCACCCCCAAAACTCACCCTCCAACGGGACCCCAAATGATTTCATATAACAGATGGTATGTATTTCAACCCTTTGTATTTCTATCTCTGGAAGACAGGATAACTTATTATTCTTGTGTATTTATCCTCAAACTTGTGAATAAACTTATTGATTCACCAAAGCTACTTTTCTAGATCCAGGACTAAGAAACAGAAATGAGCAATGTTTTTACTTACCTGCACCAACGACCAATATATTATGTAAATCTTCAGTATTTGCAATGTGTTATAACTTTGCCAGTTTGCCAGGAAGTAGAACTTTATTCAACACCTCTACAGGTATTCAAATACAAAATCAATAAAATTTTATTTGCGAAACAAGATTAATCTTTCTCTATTTGTATGTTGTGCCAATATGAATGTTTATATCATTTCACAATTGTAGCACTAGTATTGTACTCTAGTGTCCTCTAATTGAGCCTAGTGCCTGTTCGGACAATAAAGGTTTTTTTATAAAATTGTTTATATATAAAAGCGGAATACCACTTATCAATTGATTAACTGACTGACTCATCACTGTTTCTCTCAAATGGTCGGATATCCATAAATTGGACGCCAAGGATTTTGTTGATCATTTTTGTGGCAGGTATATCTGTTGGTACCATAAATTGGACGCTGGTATTTCTTACCTGCACGAATTATTCATATATTATGTTATTGAATAAAAACCTTATTTTTGTATTTTCATTATTTATTTACTAATTTCCAAATCTACTCAGTTACATATATTCTACAAAATTAAATCTCGAAATTTTCCTCAAATTATACCGTCAGATATTACATAAAAGGTCTGTACGCTTACGTATTGTTGGGTATCGAATTTTTACTGTTTTCGGTTAAATTATGTTTCAAAAACACTGAAAGTATTATTTCAGAAGGTCTGTCGGCTGCATCTTCTGTTGCCTTCCTATTCACGCTGTTGCTGAATATTTGTGGATTTACCTTTTTAATAACATTTGGGTGATTATGTTGCGCATCACTTCGTGAAATGATGACTTCAACATATTTAAAATGAACCAGATACCTACCTCGCCTCAATCTTTCCACCAGCGTCCAATTCAAGGGTAGGATTAAAATGAGCTAGGTATCTTTCGTCCAATTCATGGCCACCCGGGCGGGGTTGGTTGCTTTTTGGCCGTTTTCTCGCTGCTTGTAATCCACTACATGTACGCGGGTTCGGGCCGTGGAATGACGGGTAAATGTAGCCATCGAGTGTTTGCTTCCACGTAGCACCGCCTGGATAGGAAATATCAAAAACTTACTATTTCGTAACAAAATTTCACCCCAACGAAGGTACCAGGAACTACAGGAGGATGGAACCTGTTCTCCGGTGTACGGGGGGGGGGGCGATTGGGTGTCATGCCTGGAACAGTCCCGATACGCCGGAGAACTGGAACCATCCGCGGAAACCTGACCGCGTTTTTAGCTAGTAATACTAGACATACGAGGCGCTTGCTTTAACCGGCAGGTCGAGAAAACGAGAACTAGAAGAAAAATATATCCAAATATATTCAAGGTGGAACAGCATAAGCCGAAGACTGCATAACTAGTGGGTGCACTAGTTACGATTATGCGAACTCATCGTTTGCCTTCCTTGCGGGGCTCTGCCGCAGGTGACTGTATTTCCCCAGCTTGTCGTGAGACATATTGTGGTTGTAAACACGGCAAACAGGACCAGGAAGACTCCCCAAATACCATAGGAGGATGTGGAACTGAGGGTCGTTGGAGAGGCAGCAGTGCCTCACAACGAAACCTTGGTGAAAATTCTACACTGAAGGTCCAAAAGCCCAAGGCTCTTCAAATAAACCTCCAACACTCAAAAGGCAGCCACAAGTGTGCTAAGAAAGAAGTTTATCGAAGAAAACCTCAGTATAGAGAAGCCATATTGCTCGCACCCAACATTAAATCTACTCATGTTCCACAGTTCATAACTGGAGATTTGGCAACCGCCATCGTGGAAGTGCCAACTGAAACAGGCAGGAGGCAGATTGTTATTGCCTCGGCCTACTTCCCCATGGGACTCGCCGTCACACTCACCACCAGAGGAAGTCCAAAGCCTCATCAGATGGTGTCAAAGAGGCAACATGCATTTCATTCTGTGCTGCGACGCGAACGCGCACCATCTCACATGGGGAAGCACATACATAAACGCACCTTTCAGAATATTTGTCTGCGACTAATAGACATTGTCAATAGAGGTAACAAACCCACAATGCGATCAGAAAAGAAGTTCTTGGCCTAACCCTTGCTGATCCATTTATAACAAACTACCTTCACAACTGGCACGTATCTATGATGACTTCTCGATGTCGGATCATCAACACATAAGATTCGACGCTTAGAGAGATATAGGATACCCACACTGACCAACTGGGATGCTTATAAAGAGCATCTCGAGAGGCAGTTGGAAGAACAACATATATCTATCTATTCAGCTGAGGAACTAGATACAGCCTACAAGCAGCTTCATAATGGAAGCATATGAAATCAGCTGCCCAGAAAAAAGGCAGTCAATAGAGACATGCCTCGGTGGATAAAGAGCTAGCGAAACTTAGTATGAAACTCCTCTAAAGTCTGGGACACTGAGAGTACATCAAGGAACTCATAAAATCCAAAAGGAAAACATGGAGGCAAATGTGTGAGGGGATTACGGAATTAGCCCTAGCTCAAACGCCTCCAGTAAGTTATTTCTAAAGAACATACCAACGGCATCGGTCTGATCAAAAAGCCGAACGGTGGATATGCAGGAAACGAGAAGGAAAGCATAAGGGTTCTCATCCAGACACTTTCCTGGGGTCAACGTTGTTGAAGGCGAACTGCAAAGTGCTCAGCTGGAAGGGGTAGTCACCAACCCCAATAGAACCAGCAGGAGCCTAGCGGGGAAAATCTTTACCGCCCAAAAAATCCAATGAACCATTAAGATCTTCAAACCTTTCAAATCGGCCGTAAAGAACGGAATATACAAAATGGTCTTGAAATAATAGAGCCCTTCTTGGAAAGGCTGTTCAAGACCACATAAGTCTTATCACCCCATCAGTCTCACCTACTTTCTCCTGAAAACAATGGAGAAAATTATATACTGTTTTATAAGTGGAAAGTGAAATAATCCTTTTGGACAGACCGCTTCACAAAAAACAGTTCGCTTATCAAGCAGGCAAATCAACGATTAATGCTCTACAATGCTTAGCTGAAAGCATTGAAAAGACATACTTGGCATAAGAAATGGCTCTATGTGCATTCATAGATATAGAGTATGCTGTCGATAACACCTCATATGACCATCAGATCGCCAGAGGAAAAGAACATAAACACCTCACTGATCAGATGGATACATGCAATGCCGACAAGCAGAATCATTGCAGCTGCTCTCGGAGAGGGAAACGGTGAGAATGACAGCGAAAGAAATTTGTCGCCTTTGCTGTGGTCACTGACCGGGAAAATCTGATAGTGAAGCTACATGAATCTGGAATTACGACACAAGATTACGCCGATGATCTGGTCGTCACTATTAGGGGCAAACAACGGGATAATATCCAATCGCATGCAGACAGCCCTTGTGCGCAAAGGAGGGACTAAATATAAATCCTAGCAAAACAGTGCTGGTTCCATTCACAAAGAGGCATAAGTATGAACTGAAAGCCTCAACATTAAATTGAACTCGGCTTACTTTTTCCAATGAAGTCAAATACCTGGGCGTCATAATCGACCAGAGACTAACATGGAATAGTCATATCAAAATATTTTTTCCAAGGCAGAGTTTTTGGCAAGACCTGAGGTTACAAGTCGAGAATCATATACTGGTTATATCAAGGATTATGAAACCCATGGTCACCTATGCCTAACCTAACCCAACAGCACTCGGCACAAATCAAGCTGCAGAACATGCAGCGGTTAGCCTGTCTGGGAATCACAGGGCAATATTAACGTGCCCCACTGCAGCACTAGAGGTATTGCTAATCTTCCGCCACTGCACTTGTGTGTATGAAAATTGCGAAAAAGTGCTTCAGACTGCACCAGGCATCAAACTTGAAGTCTGGAAATCTGATTGGAATCTGAAGATTCTGGAAAATATTACCCTGGAATTAAGGTACAAGCCATCAGATATAATGCCAGCTAGACAAGACTTCGAAGTGAATTATGGAGTGATCATAAAGAACCACCATATATTCACATCGAATGCGCCTCTACTGGAAGGGAATGCACCAGTGTGAGATACTGATGGTTCCAAAATGGAAGAAAGGGCTGGAATGGGAGTAACGGGTTCTAGTTTTGGGCTCTCAGAATCCCTAGGCAAAGCGCCAACGATTTTTCAAACCCATGCTATAGAAATTTGCCCCCAAGAATGCCTTGAAAGAGGCTTCAGGGGGCAAAGATCTATATCCTATCAGACAGCCAAGCAGCACTAAAAGCTCTTGAGTCTAGACTGACTTGGGACTGTGAACTCTCCTTAAGACAACTGGTTACGAATAATCAGGTTACTCTGATGTGGGTGCCAGGTCACAAGGGTATCAAAGGCAATGAAGAAGCGGACAGCCTTGCTAAGAAAGGCACGGAACCCTTTCGTGGTATTACCAGAGCCAACATCAACGAAGAGTTTCTGCGCTGGGACGCTGACCAGATTAAAACCCACTGGAATAAGGTTCCAGGGCAAAGACAAGCGAAAAGGCTATCGCCAAAGAAAGCTGAACAGCTTCTCAAGAAAGACTTGAAACTGGTAACGGGACAGCTCAACTCAGAAAAATGGATAGATCAGACAGCGAACTGTGCCGTTAGTGCAAGAACTTTGCTAAAACTGCAGAACACCTGCCTTGCGACTGCCAAGCGCTGTTTTGAAAAAGGTTCAAGTTCCTCGAAGGGGTTTCTCTGACGCCCTCAGACATTAGGAACTCATCTCCCAGGGACCTGATACGCTTCGCAAGGAGTCTCGGGTCTTGAATAGATGAAGGGTAATGTACAAAAGACCTTGAAGGTCGAGGTAGGAGAGGCTGAAGAGCCATACCGACCCCCCTACAATCTCCAATCTACATGGCCGCCCGATAAGTCCTGTATATCTGAAATTTGTTGAGCGTGAGATGAGACAGGATTTCCACAAACCCCCGTTCTTTTCGGAAAACGTCACATGTCAAATTTATTTTTAGTATTTTTCTATAAAACATTGTTATTTTTTCAAATCAGATTTCAGGAGTATTCTTGAGTATCAGAAAAGAGAATAGCATGCGATATTTTCCACTCCATCCAATGAAATATTAACTGGATTTCATACTTTCGAAAAATTAATTGTATTTCTCCAAAAAAAAGTTGATATATGTTCCGAAAAAAACGCTAACATAAGTATTTTTTTTACATAAATGAAATGTCCAGAAGAAAAGGTGATTACTCTAGAATCTGTAACAAAATAAAATTCAATACATCTTTAATGTTGAACACCCTCCAAAACTTTAATTTGCTTTTTGTGTCGAAAATTATAGGAGTTTCCAAAAACGCTAAACCAGATATTCATTTCAACGCATGAGTTTTCATGAGTTTATTCTTGTGAAATATTGTCAAGCGGCGAAAACAGCCCACATTAATAATAAAATTGTCTGATCTGTCGAACCGTCGAATGTCCAGTAAAATTGAAAAAAAATCATGAAAAAATATTGAAATTATTTCTTATCAACAATAACTCAATAAATTAAAAAAATCAAAAAACCCGATTGCGTAAAAAGTGAACTTTGAAACAGATGGAAACAAGATGGCCAGACAATATTGTCAGAAAATTATGTTTTAGGAGTTTAGCTATTAAACTTAATATAATCTAACGCAGTCGGAGGCATCTTCTTTAATTTAATGAAGATATATTATTGCCCCGACTGCGTGAGATTGTTTACAGTATTAAGTTCAATAGTTAACTTCCTAAACATAATTTTCCGACAATATTTTCTGGCCATCTTGTTTCCATCTTTTTTAAATTCACTTTTTACGCACTCCGGTTTTATGATGTTTTCAATTTACTTTTTTTATTTCACACTTTTTAGTTAGGCTTATTCACAATATGGCGTCTGGTTGTCGCCATATTGAATTTTGATTATTACTGTCATGCTTTATTCAAATATGGCGTCTCGTTGTCGCCATATTAAATTTTGATTACTGATCACTATCTTTAGTGACACTCGCAAAATCAAGACAATTCGATTGACCTAAGAATCATCAAAATCGGCCCACGCTTTTGGTTTCTAGTGCGCCACAAAAACAAACATAATACGTGATAAACACACCCTCCTGCGTCACGCAGACGGGTAAAAATGGTTTGATTTTGTCAACTTTCGAAAATAACACTTAGAAATATTCATATAAGAATTGAAGAATAAAAAATTTCTTTTTTGAATTTTAAGTCATTTAAAAGGTTAATATTTTTTTTATAATTCAAAGTAGCATAATTAAAAATACTTTCCGAAAAATATGCGAAATATGCCATTTTTCCTTCCCCTCCCCAAAATCTACTGGAACTACAATTTAAAAAAAAAATCAAGGAATATAAAACGCCTTACTTGAAGTTTATAAAAATTAATTCTACAAACTGATGGTGCGTATTAGCCAAACTCGCACTTTAACGTTTTTTATTTCACCTTCATCACTGAGCAAATCGTTTATAGGGAATTCCTTTTCTTATTATGTGTCTATTTCCATCTAAAACAATATCAAATTGTATGAATTGGCCTCAAAAATATAAAAGAAACAACCACTGCAAATAACTTCACAGTTTATTGAAACCAATGAAAAAGGGTAACATAACAACCAAAGGTATAAATAAGTATAAAATCATCTGAAACTATTGATTATTGAAAAAAACTCCAATGTTATATTCAATCCCTGGAACGTTTCATTCAAGAGTCGTAGGAAAATTTCAGAGAAAATCAATAATATGGCCTGCTTTTATTTTTTAGGTAGAGAGAAAAAAAGAGTGAATGAGAAAATATTTCCCTACATGAAATGTTATTCCGTACGTAAATTTTCTGAAACCGAAAAGTAAAGATTTTTTTAAAATTATAATTAGAAAAAATCGTTTGGAAACGAAAGGACATAATTTTTGTGAATTCATATAAACATAAAAAAATTTTTCCCCTATAAAAAGTTGGCACAACCCTTCATTTGGAAATGTGAACTTCATACAACAATAAGTAGATATTCTATTATCTTTCTGGTAATTCAGTAAAAAAATACATATATATTCCTAAACGTATTATTTTTCATTTACAACTACTGATATCGAGAATTTCATCAGGCGATTTGAAGTGAATTGTTTACATGGCAAACACCTGATGAAATCATCTTACGGTATGACATTCGCAAATGATAAAGGAAAAGCTTCAACTTACTAAATCATTTTGGGTAGTAGGTAACATGTTCGAAGACAAGTAATGGAGAATATGACTATTACTTTGAGCGAACTATAAAACATAGCAACAAATATACCGCATTTGACCATTTACAGTAAGAAAGCAATGCTCGACAAAACGAGTCCGATAAACGTGTAAGCAGCAGCTTTTTTATTTGCCGAATTACATTTGTCAGTTTCGCAAGTTTCGCAGCTCAAATTCTCCAAGCTATCCTTAGCATCACTGGATGTTGAAGCTAACCATCCGGCCGCTGATGCAAGTGCCGAGCATCCCAAAGCTGGTGCTGGCAAACATCCTCTTGCAATATAGGATTCGCCGGCTTTATCTGAAAAATAAAAACAAAAAATTAGCATAAATCTTTTTCAACATAATTCGATAGGAGATGGAATGAGAAATAAAACTACAATATATTTATCTCTAACTGGAAAAGAATAAAAAACGAGGTCCCCCAGTGTCGTTCGTTCGTAGAGCCTTCCAATGACCTGGTGTAAATATACAGAGGCACGTAAAACATGCAATAGAAATACTATATCGTAACCAAAGCTACAGGTGTGAAGTTGTCAACAACCACAAAATACACTGAGAAAAATTTAACTCTGATCTGTTCCTTAAAATGACAATGTAGGGCTTATTTCAGTACACCACCATATTCTGTAGGTTGATAAATGTATGGTGGTATGTTTTCCGACCTTCTGAATTCGATTTTGCATACCAGAAAACTCTACACTGCCGTTTAAACTGAATTTCGTTTTTTTTTAACTTTTCCACCCCCCAATACACACCCTTCGACGGGGCGACAAATGATTTCTTATATCAGGTGGTATGTATTTCGGCCTTCTGAATTCGATTTTGCATACTAGAAAACTCTACACTGTCGTTTAATCTGAATATTAATTTTTTTCAATATTTTCCCCCAAAACTCACCCTCCGACGGGGCGCCAAATGATTTAATATATCAGATGGTATGTATTTCAACCCTCTGAATTCGATTCTGCATACTAGAAAACTCTACAGTGCCGTTTGAGCTCAATATTGATTTTTTTTCAACATTTCCACCCCAATACACACCCTCCGACGTGCCGACAAATGATTTAATATATCAAGTGGTATGTATTTCGACCTCATGGATTCGATTCCGCATACTAGAAAACTCTACAGTGCCGTTTGAACTGAATATTGTTTTTTTTTCAACATTATCACCCCTCAATACACACCCCCCGACAGGGCGACAAATGATTTCACATATCAGGTGGTATGTATTCCGCCCTCCTGAATTATATTTTGCATACTAGAAAACTCACTGTCGTTTAAACTTAATATTGATTTTTTTCATTATTTTAACCCCCAAAATTCACCTTCCGACGGGGCGGCAAATGATTTTATATATCAGGTGCTATGTATTTCAACCTCCTTAATTTGATTCTGCAAACTAAAAAACTCTTCAATGCCGTTCGAATGTATATTTAATTTTTTCAACATTTCCACCCCGCCCCGGGATGACAACGCTTTCTAAATATCTTTTCTTACATTTATCAACCTACAGAATTTGATCGTGTACAGAAATGAGTCTACATTGGCCGTTTGAGTGTATTTTGTGGTTGTGGGTAACTTTACACCCGTACCAAAGCTAATGTTCTACGAAAATAATCCCGCACAGAAGAGATGGCGCGAAAGTGAGATGAAATCCTTGAGTTTTACTACAATGTTTACATGTCTGTCAAATATCAGATGATTCATATTAATACTTGATTTTTCCAAAGCGTTTTTACTCTAAAAACGTTTTTTTTTTTCAAAGAGTTTGGCCAAAAATCAACCTATTCACGAATTTCATGAATATTTCTGTATTTCAAGTGCGTTTTTCGCGGGTAATATTATAACTGCTAGGGGTTTCATCGCTCAAGTATTTTTCAAATTTTCGAGAAATCATTCTGCCTGGAAATTTCACTGAGTGCGATTTGCGGTCTTATTATCTGAAGCGAAGCTTGAGTGGTTTAATCTTCAATAATAAGGCCGCAAATTGCACGAGTTAAATTTCCTTGCAGCAAAATGCTTGAGGGAAAATTAAAAAAAAATTGCGATGAAATCCTCCAGCACGAATGATATTTGATGAGAATATTTCCCAAATCACATTTAAAACTGAAAAAAACTACCAGAATTCATGTTATATTCGAATTTTCAACGTGGAATTTTACATCAAATCTTCTGGATCCAAAATCGAAGAAATCGGTTTCACAGATTCATTCATTCATACTGATTATTCACTGCCCTTGAACTCACTCAAAAACTTGAAATATATATAATTTATTCACTATAAAATAAAATATTATTGTAGATAAATCGGTTTTTGAAAAAAAAAAGAATATTCAAAAGTGGTTCTCATTGATTATCGAAATATTGAATAGATACAAATTTTATCTATGATCATTAAAAAAAATTACAAAAAAGATGCGATGACACACGGTGTTCCCAAGCGGTCAACCATCGTACGATCCGCGCCCGACGATCCTTGACTACGCGTGACATTCTGGTTACCTACCCACTACTCCACAACACTTATTGATTGTAAGGATATACGATTCACAGCCTTATTTGGGTCATTTAGAGTGGGCCTTCAATGTAGTGTATTTTAATTTCAAGTTCCATCGAGAAACGGTCAACATTAACAATTCAAATTTAGTAGGTGAACTCAGCAAGGTTTAGAGTTCTAATTGAAAATGTTGAGATTGAATTCTTTTCGAAAATTGAGATTTTTTTGTCGAAAATTGAAGGAAATACGCCAGTACATGCTTCTTTTTTATTTCAAACGAAAGACCCATGAAAATAGTTCAACTTTCGATTTAAAGCGAAACTTGAAATACGAAATGGGCTTGGAATAGCCAAATTCAAACAATAGCGAGATATTGTTCCTTCTTTACCAACCATATTTAGTCTAGCCGGATAGAGAGCGCCATTGTAAATTTCATTCATCGAGGGACTACGATAATTCAATGAAATTGGAAAGTGATTTTGTCTTCAGAAGTAGCACACCTGACCAGGGCGCTCTTGCAAAGGTCTTCAATGAAAATCTATCAAAAATTCAACTCCTAATGTTTATAAATAACAGAGATATTTTTTTTTTTAAGTTTCTATCTCAGCTCCAATTTTTTGTAGAATATTTTTTTTAAATACGTGATTTGGAACCAGCTTTCCAATGCACCTAATTATAAGCCTTCATCATAAAAAATAATGAAGTTATTGCATTTGTTTATAAGCAAAAACCACCCATCTATTAAACAACATTTTTTTTCAACAAATAACATATGTTTTAAACAGCTCTATTATCTTGCCTATGACGATTGTTTAAATGTAAGGTATTTCGGATAAACATGTAGTCATACAATAACAAATATATTTTCAAGATTATTGTGAATAACTACTCTGTATTTTTTTTTTAAAAACCCGATAAAAAGTATGTTATTTTTGTGAATGTCTAACAGAAAACAACTACTTCTTTGCCACATTCATCTATATGAGTTCTCAATTGAGACTGGAATGGAAAATCAAATAACTGTTTGAATAAAAATGCAAATTTTAAATTTACGTTTATTTCTCTTGAGTTAGGGTCCTTTCAGAATATCTATCAGATGCAGTTCAATGCCAGCGTAGCTTTAACCGGGAAAGTAGTTGTTTTCTGTTAGACATTCACAAAAAATAACTTCATTTTTATCGTTGATTTTTCAACTCACAGAAAAATATTTCTATTCACTATTCAATTGACAATATTTCACTTTTCAACATGAATACCCAACAAGAGGTTATCTAGAACAATGGGATGACTGATTTCATGAACATCCTGTTCATATTTTCAAACAAATCTACTCTGTATTAGTTTTGTCGTACTGTCTTAATGTTGTGTATAGTCATCTGCTCATACCTCAGCATTTTTTGGGGGTTTTCTCCCCTCTAGAAGTGATATCTATTAGTTAGCTCGATGCGTTGCTGGTTTTTGTAAACTTAGTTTATGGCAATGAAGACACTTTCTACTTGTCAGTAAACTATCGTTGAAAATGTTTCCCTAAACGATTAAAAACAAAAATATAAGAAACATTTATGGAAAATATACTCCTTTGTTTCGAGGCACCCTTCTGTTGATTTTCGCAGACCTCTTGAGAACTATTATTTATCAAATTACTTTATCATACCAACATTGAATTTGAATGAATTCAGGAGGTTTGATCTTATTCAAAATAGTTTAAAACCGTTAATTTTCAGAGGATACCAAATAACATTTTTGTCAAGATAGCTTATTTTTTTATCAATTCCCAACCCAATTATATCATGAGTTTCGCATCTGAAGAGGTTCCAAAGATAGACAAGACAAGTTTTGAAAACATTCTCCAGTTTTTGTTGCGATTTTCGTGTTAAACATATCTGGGGAATGACCAATATTTTTATGCACCTTCTTACTTGGAAACATTCTTTCTGAAAATCCCCTCAAATCTTCTTGATATTATTCAATCGCTGCATATTTTTTGTTGGTCCTGTATATCCCGACACATATGAGGTTCGTTCGTTTGTCTTATTTAGCATACTATTCGACAACGGGTTTTTTATCATCTTTCAACTCACGTAATTCATCAGTCATTTTTTAGTAGATAGATTTTCATTCCGAGATACAAGTCGGAATTCCGACTTGTAAGTCGGAATTGTAAAATAAAAAAAAGTGTGGCACTTCTACGCCTTCGTACAGAGCTTGAAATTATGAATAATTTAAAAAAATTACAAATTTGAATTTTGAGGCCATGCTTCAAAAACTCTAGTTTGAAATGTGATATTGAAACTTATTTATGATATATATCAAATTTGTCAGTGTAGGCCACATTTTTCAACACAATGAAACAAAATACTTCCCATGATTATCTGGGCTAATTTTGAAAATGATCCAATTGTCTCAACATGGCAGCTAATGAAAGATAAAAAAAAACTCGCAATATTTCATTTTTATACCCAATATCGGCAAACTATGACTTCATTAGCTCCACAACTTTTACCCAAAAAATGTTTCTCCGAGATATACACATAAATAAAAACGAACTGTAAATTATAATTCATGAAATCTACTTTTACTAGATATGGCTATCTCTGGAAAAAAATGTTATCAAAAATAATACAAAGGAAGGAATCACAAATTCAAGACGTGACAGTCAAATTAGATAAGAGTAATCATATATTCCTGTATTTTTGACCTTTGAAAAACTAGAGAGAGAGAAAGTAGTAGTATCTTCATGTCTGTTATAATAACACGAATAACACCACTTGACTTTTTAGATGGACGAGATGCAGCAGTTCTGTGGACTCTTCACGGGTTTTTCGTGCCCAATAAAGTTATTGGAAAGGACATACTTGGAAAATCTCAAACGACCAAGTTCACCATACGTGATTCGCAGTTACCATTTTTGTATATAGGGAAGACCGTACAAGAAGCAGAGGACTGGATAAACTTCCTGCAATCCAAGAAGTCGTTGATTCAGCTTATTATTTCCACCCTTGGAGAATATATCACAAAAATCGAAGATATGCACACTTACTTTGTGGAATCAAATATAAATTTTTCAATATGATAAGGCTGTGACTCAGACTCAGGAATTGTCAACGATAGGCAATATGGCTTCCGCCATCAGAGATCAACTGGTGACCTGCTCGCTTACGTCTCACATATATGGCAGCTATCTATTGAAAAGTATGGAGAAACTTAAGCTGTGGCATTAGATATCTCCAAGGCGTTCGATCGAGTTTGGCACCAGGGACTCCTCGCCAAGCTTCCGTCTTATGGCTTGCCCCCTCAGCTGTGTTCTCTGCTTGCTAGTTTTCTCTCAAACAGGTCTCTCCATGTAGTGGTCGATGGAGTTTCATCTGACACTCTACTCATAAATGCTGGTGTTCCGCAAGGATCTATTCTCGCACCAACACTATTTCTACTTCACATCAACGACCTGTTGAAAGCAACTTCATGTCCAGTACACAGCTTTGCCGATGATAGTACCCTCCATACCGCTTTCTCTTCCAGGGCCCCTATATCAGCCCGTGAAACCAGAAATGAACGAGGAAGAAATGTTAATAATATAAATATGGACTTAGCAACAATTCTCGAGTGGGGATCTAATAACTTGGTAGAATTCAATGCAAACAAAACACAAGCAAGTCTTTTCTCTAGAAAAGCCGATCTCACTGTGCCTAACATAACTTTGTCAGGAGTAACCATACCACTGAAGTCATCCATATCGATGCTTGGTATTACTATCAGCAATAACCTTTCCTGGGAAAATCACGTGAGGTCCATTGCCAAAAGTGCATCCCAAAAACTTGGTTTTTTGTTTCGTGCCAAGAGCTATTTCACCCCCACTCAGCTGCTCATGATCTATAAGGCACAGATCCGACCTGTCCTGGAATACTGTTCCCATATTTGGAGCGCGGCACCTAAACATATCGAGGCTATTGGATTCTGTCCAAAAAAGGGGAATTCGTCTCGTCGGTTATGCGTCGCTTACAAACTCGCTCACTTGTCTGGAACACCGTAGAAAAGTTGGCGATTTGTCTCTATTTTATAGATATTTTCATGGGCGATGCTCTTCTGAAATATCAACAATCGTTCCTGCTTTGGCAGTCTCTTCGAGACTAACCCGTCAAGTTCAGTCATCACACCCCTTCGTGGTCAGTTTGGAGACCTGCAGAACATCACTTTCCAAAGACTCGTTCATCCAACGAACAGCGAGGCTTTGGAACTCATTGCCTAGGGAGGTGTTCCCCGAGGCATACAACCTCCAGAAATTTAAGAAGAACACCAACTCCTACCTTCTTTCCCTTGGTTCCCACGATGTTCTCTGAACATTACAGGATATCCCTTTTCGTGGGAACCAGAACATAAAAAAAAAAAAATAATCCTTTTGGAGAGACCCAACATTTCCACCCCCAATACACACCCTCCGACGTGCCGACAAATGATTTAATATATCAAGTGGTATGTATTTCGACCTCATGGATTCGATTCCGCATACTAGAAAACTCTACAGTGCCGTTTGAACTGAATATTGTTTTTTTTTTCAACATTATCACCCCTCAATACACACCGCCCGACAGGGCGACAAATGATTTCACATATCAGGTGGTATGTATTCCGCCCTCCTGAATTATATTTTGCATACTAGAAAACTCACTGTCGTTTAAACTTATATTGATTTTTTTCATTATTTTAACCCCCAAAATTCACCTTCCGACGGGGCGGCGAATGATTTTATATATCAGGTGCTATGTATTTCAACCTCCTTAATTTGATTCTGCAAACTAAAAAACTCTTCAATGCCGTTCGAATGTATATTTAATTTTTTCAACATTTCCACCCCGCCCGGGATGACAACGCTTTCTAAATATCTTTTCTTACATTTATCAACCTACAGAATTTGATCGTGTACAGAAATGAGCTCTACATTGTCATTTTAACAAGAAACAGATCCGAGTTACATTTTTCTCAGTGTATTTTGTGGTTGTGGGTAACTTTACACCCGTACCAAAGCTAATGTTCTACGAAAATAATCCCGCACAGAAGAGATGGCGCGAAAGTGAGATGAAATCCTTGAGTTTTACTACAATGTTTACATGTCTGTCAAATATCAGATGATTCATATTAATACTTGATTTTTCCAAAGCGTTTTTACTCTAAAAACGTTTTTTTTTTCGAAGAGTTTGGCCAAAAATCAACCTATTCACGAATTTCATGAATATTTCTGTATTTCAAGTGCGTTTTTCGCGGGTAATATTATAACTGCTAGGGGTTTCATCGCTCAAGTATTTTTCAAATTTTCGAGAAATCATTCTGCCTGGAAATTTCACTGAGTGCGATTTGCGGTCTTATTATCTGAAGCGAAGCTTGAGTGGTTTAATCTTCAATAATAAGGCCGCAAATTGCACGAGTTAAATTTCCTTGCAGCAAAATGCTTGAGGGAAAATTTGAAAAAAATTGCGATGAAATCCTCCAGCATGATATTTGATGAGAATATTTCCCAAATCACATTTAAAACTGAAAAAAACTACCAGAATTCATGTTATATTCGAATTTTCAACGTGGAATTTTACATCAAATCTTCTGGATCCAAAATCGAAGAAATCGTTTTCACAGATTCATTCATTCATACTGCACAGAGAGGAAAGACTGCAGCAGGTTTATGCACAACGTTGTGTAAGGCACAGTTGTGCAGATATTTTACGCAATAGTCCAATCTTTCATCATAAGCGTTTTGTGAAATTCAATAAATATTTGTGCAAGGCAATTTGTTTACTATTTATGCACTTCCACACTGCCCAAAAATACACAAAAATATACACATCTACCATTACACAATTATATGGAATATATCTACAACACATTGGACTTAAGTTACACCCTTTGTGCACTTTTCATTTCATATGCACAAATTGTATAATATTTCAACACAATTGTATAAATCGCCCCCCTTAGCAATGGCGTCGTCTCACCCTACTAAATACGCACGCGCGGCACATGCACCTGTTTGAATCCTGATATTTGGATTGTGGTTTCTCTATATTCACTATTGTTTAATATTTTATTTGTGCTGTATGCTATTCCGGTCGGAGGTCAAAGTGAGATTTTTATTTGTTTATGTGTATAGTGCAAATAAGTACTACTATTTACGAGTCATGTTGATGAAACGTATGGTGTGTGTGAATACTTGCGACATTGGGAACTTCCCGAGTTGATACCAACATTTGAAGGTAAGACTCGCCATTTTTGTATAACATGAAACCTACAAAATGTTTCATTTTCATCATTTGTAACGGATTGATAAGGACATGTCTCACCTACTTAATGGAATGAGATAGTTTGGCACGAAGAATACTTTTACTTTACTATTCAACGTGTCTGGTTTTCTGTAATAGTAAACCATTCATATAGCACTTCTTTTAGGAAGAAGTAATGTGTTACATTCAATTCACTGTCTCAGAATCACCTTAAATCAATGCTTCACATGTTTTTTACGCGTCAAATCGTTGATATGATATTTCATGGTGTTATTACAATATGTAAATATAATCTACATCACATCAATATTATTATTTTAACTCATTGGTATTTACGTGGGCCAACATTTTGCAGTTTTTGATGCATAGTTCTTTTGAGTAAAAGCTTGTCTCTAATTTTTTCATTTTGTTGGTTAAATTTTTAATTTACTAATTTATTCAATTAGTTTTTCTATTTATACACAAGTTAGGTGATAATTTCGTGTCTGTCTCTTCATATTAATTGATTGA
This sequence comes from Gonioctena quinquepunctata, assembly GCA_018342105.1. Lineage (NCBI taxonomy): Eukaryota > Metazoa > Arthropoda > Insecta > Coleoptera > Chrysomelidae > Gonioctena > Gonioctena quinquepunctata. Next base: position 126,139 of record JAFIRS010003083.1, on the reverse strand, counting down.
TTCACTCAAATTACTTTCTAGAGCAACAAATTGATGTTGATGTCTTCGAAAATTTGAATGATGAAGACATCAAAGAAGTGGTACCAGTTCTTGGTCTTCGTAAAAAATTTCTGAAGAAATACAACGAATTCAAATATGTACAAGAGGTGAGTCTTTGATTATTCAATATGGGAACTGAGTTGAATAAAATGCGTTTTTAGGCTCTATTGCATCCAGCAATTATGGGAAACTCCTTAAAAGATGATAATTTTAGTGGTAAGTCTGATGTATCATGTGAAACACGGTACGATTCAGATTCAACAATCACCAACTCGGATATTAGCCAAAATACTAGAGTGTCTACCTCTGACTTGGTAGAGAACAACTTGACTCCTCTAAGATATTACAGTGAAAAAGCGACTGTTGGAGAACCTTACGAGATAAAAGAAACATCTCCTTAAAATGTAAATGTAGTTTCGTATTTGAATATTCCATTTTAAACCTTATTTTTATTTTTCAGAGAGTGAAACATTTATTATTAAGTACCGATGAAGGCAAAATTATTATGTCTTCTTATGAGAAGAATAAATCGTTTCTAAGGAACGATTTATCGAGAATGATCGTGAAGAACGAATTAAAGAAATCTTCAGACAAAAAGTAGGCTCCAGTTTTGATTTTCCAAACAGCATTAATTATTCATAACTGTTTTTCAGAATCAGTAGCGTAAGATTCAAAGAGTTGGCAAAAGAGGTGTATGATATTTTTGTACATGAATCTCCTGACATTTACTAAATACCCTATGCTAGAACACCTGGAGTAAAACCAGTCACAGCTAAAGGAAAACTACTGATTTCTACTCGCTATGACTAATACAGGGTGGACTATTAATATTGTCCATAGACTAGAATTAGATTATTTTTACCAAAATAACAAAATGTAACCATAAGTATGCCTCAGTCAAATGTCACTGTAATAAAAATATTTTGTATAAACAGCAACGGTTCCTTCCTCAAAAATGGTTGTAACTCAGTTATATCCTCATCTTTTAGTCCAAAAACATACCTGTGCTATATGACATAATATCAATGGCACACCCATTATATTAGTATTTGTGATAAGTGTTTTTGTGACTTGAATTTTGGAAATGTTTTTGTTCTTCAAGAATCACGGTCTTATTTTTGGTTCATTTATGTTCTTATTTTTGGTTTATTTATGTTTCGAGTTGTGATATTGTGTTTCTGTTCTTTTTTATACCTAGAGTTTATAATTTAGTTATCTATTTTTGTTATTTTGATGAAATTAACATTATTTTAATGACATATTTTTATTTCAACCTTTTGGAAAATGAAGACTTATTATAATGCAGGAAATGACATTCAAGCTTATATTTCCTAACAGAATAAGATATAAAGGGGCGATCTGGTAAAACTGCTCATTCTTATCATATTTCTTATGGTTATACGCCTTAAGTGTATTAATCTTTCTTAAAATTATAAATATTACCTGCAAAATTTGTGCATGCTTATACACAAATATGCACAATATATTAAACATACCCACACAATTCATGTATGCCGAGTACACAAATTTCTGGCATTTTTTTAACCCTATATGCACAATACCTACACAATTTTTAATAAGTACAAAAATGGTTGTCATTTTTTACATTTTATGTTTATGATTCTTACACAATGTATGCCTGAATAGTACACAAATTGGTGACATTAGTCGCACAACATACTGATTAATTTTATAGATTTTGTGTATACCGCAGGTAATAAGGCACAAGATGGTGCAATAATAGAACATACATTGTGTTTGTGTTTTAAACAAAATATTACTTTTTATCCATTCCCTGTATCCGGTAGGTACATAATATTGGTTGATCAAATTGAACAAAACTATTCTGAATAATACAACACTGAGGTGTATCGTTTATACACAATATCTCTAAAACAATATTATAGAAGAATAATAAACAAATTGGTGCTGTCAACTTTTTTGAAACAAATTGTGCTGAAATTATTTACAATTGTGTAGAAAATATACATTTATTTTTTCTTCCCAAAAATTAAATATATATAATTTATTCACTATAAAATAAAATATTATTGTAGCTAAATCGGTTTTTGAAAAAAAAGAATATTTAAAAGTGGTTCTCATATTATCGAAATATTGAATAGATACAAATTTTATCTATGATCATTAAAAAAAAATACAAAAAAGATGCGATGACACACGGTGTTCCCAAGCGGTCAACCATCGTACGATCCGCGCCCGACGATCCTTGACTACGCGTGCCATTCTGGTTACCTACCCACTACTCCACAACACTTATTGATTGTAAGGATATATGATTCACAGCCTTATTTGGGTCATTTAGGGTGGGCCTTCAATGTAGTGTATTTTAATTTCAAGTTCCATCGAGAAACGGTCAACATTAACAATTCAAATTTAGTAGGTGAACTCACTAAGGTTTAGAGTTCTAATTGAAAATGTTGAGATTGAATTCTTTTCGAAAATTGAGATTTTTTTGTCGAAAATTGAAGGAAATACGCCAGTACATGCTTCTTTTTTATTTCAAACGAAAGACCCATGAAAATAGTTCAACTTCCGATTTAAAGCGAAACTTGAAATACGAAATGGGCTGGGAATAGCCAAATTCAAACAGATAGCGAGAAATTGTTCCTTCTTTACCAACCATATTTAGTCTAGCCGTTTTCGGATAGAGAGCGCCATTGTAAATTTCATTCATCGAGGGACTACGATAATTCAATGAAATTGGAAAGTGATTTTGTCTTTAGAAGTAGCACACCTAACCAGGGCGCTCTTGCAAAGGTCTTCAATGAAAATCTATCAAAAATTCAACTCTTAATGTTTATAAATAACAGAGATATTTTTTTTTAAGTTTCTATCTTAGCTCCAATTTTTTGTAGAATATTTTTTTTAAATACGTGATTTGGAACCAGCTTTCCAATGCGCCTAATTATAAGCCTTCATCATAAAAAATAATGAAGATATTGCATTTGTTTATAAGCAAAAACCACCCGTCTTTTAAACAACAATTTTTTTCAACAAATAACATATGTTTTAAACAGCTCTATTATCTTGCCTATGACGATTTTTTAAATGTAAGGTATTTCGGATAAACATATACAATTATTTATAAACTATCAAACCGGTCTAGCTGAAATTTGGCACACTTATGAAGATCCATAATTCCCTCCTAACCAAGTCACATATAACAATTATTGCAAAAGTTAAACATATTTCTACAATAGTGCGTGCAAAAATAGGGTTTTTCGGCATTATCTCGGGAGTTTATTTATCGATTTCAACGCATAAAAATAAATTAAAGGTCTTTTTAATACCTACCAATACAACTTTTCTTTCGAACGTAATCGTAAAATTCTAAGGCCCCAAAAATCATTTTTCAGACTTCGAACGTTGTTTATAAAAAAAAATACTGGCTGTACGTTGTTAGTATTTATCATGTACCCAGCCCCTGCCCCCTTTATCGCCTAAAACCTGCACCTGTAATAAACTAAATAAACTTTATTTCTCTACATACTGGGATACATTGGTTTCATCTTATTTGAACGTATATCAGTGCTCGCTTATCAGGTATTTTGGATGGTCCATTAGTATATTATTGTATTTGAAATGATTCGGAATGATGGCTTTCTAGGACTGATGATAGATTTGCAATGCATTTCCATATTTGCTAACCCAACACAATCCTGCAATCGAAATATTTGCATATGAAGCATATCCTGTGATTGAGATTACATTCCTTTCCCAGAAACCATGAGATAAAATTAAAATCAAACGACAAAAAATTACTGCGCATTACTGCGGCAAGTTTTATATGGCTCTGTCAGTCCTTAGCAATTTTCATGTTATGGCAAACAAACAGATAAGATTTTAGAGGGTATGGCACGTACACCTATTTTTGCAATTTTTCTAGATAGCCGAAGCAAATGACCTTGAATGGTTTCATTGAAACTTTTTCTAATATAATGCTTATGTGTGTGAAAATGGAGAAGTAGTATACAATAACAAATTATTTTCAAGATTATTGTGAATAACTACTCTGTATTAGAAGAAAACATTCTCAATTGAACATTGAATGGAAATATTTTTCTTTGAATTGAAAAACCACGATAAAAAGTATGTTATTTTTGTGAATGTCTAACAGAAAACAACTACTTCTTTGCCACATTCATCTATATGAGTTCTCAATTGAGACTGGAATGGAAAATCAAATAACTGTTTGAATAAAAATGCAAATTTTAAATTCACGTTTATTTCTCTTGAGTTAGGGTCCTTTCAGAATATCTATCAGATGCAGTTCAATGCCAGCGTAGCTTTAACCGGGAAAGTAGTTGTTTTCTGTTAGACATTCACAAAAAATAACTTCATTTTTATCGTTGATTTTTCAACTCACAGAAAAATATTTCTATTCACTATTCAATTGAGAATATTTCACTTTTCAACATGAATACCCAACAAGAATAACCTCTTGAACAATGGGATGACTGATTTCATGAACATCCTGTTCATATTTTCAAACAAATCTACTCTGTATTAGTTTTGTCGTACTGTCTTAATGTTGTGTATAGTCATCTGCTCATACCTCAGCATTTTTTGGGGGTTTTCTCCCCTCTAGAAGTGATATCTATTAGTTAGCTCGATGCGTTGCTGGTTTTTGTAAACTTAGTTTATGGCAATGAAGACACTTTCTACTTGTCAGTAAACTATCGTTGAAAATGTTTCCCTAAACGATTAAAAACAAAAATATAAGAAACATTTATGGAAAATATACTCCTTTGTTTCGAGGCACCCTTCTGTTGATTTTCGCAGACCTCTTGAGAACTATTATTTATCAAATTACTTTATCATACCAACATTGAATTTGAATGAATTCAGGAGGTTTGATCTTATTCAAAATAGTTTAAAACCGTTAATTTTCAGAGGATACCAAATAACAATTTTTGTCAAGATAGCTTATTTTTTTATCAATTCCCAACCCAATTATATCATGAGTTTCGCATCTGAAGAGGTTCCAAAGATAGACAAGACAAGTTTTGAAAACATTCTCCAGTTTTTGTTGCGATTTTCGTGTTAAACATATCTGGGGAATGACCAATATTTTTATGCACCTTCTTACTTGGAAACATTCTTTCTGAAAATCCCCTCAAATCTTCTTGATATTATTCAATCGCTGCATATTTTTTGTTGGTCCTGTATATCCCGACACATATGAGGTTCGTTCGTTTGTCTTATTTAGCATACTATTCGACAACGGGTTTTTTATCATCTTTCAACTCACGTAATTCATCAGTCATTTTTTAGTAGATAGATTTTCATTCCGAGATACAAGTCGGAATTCCGACTTGTAAGTCGGAATTGTAAAATAAAAAAAAGTGTGGCACTTCTACGCCTTCGTACAGAGCTTGAAATTATGAATAATTTAAAAAAATTACAAATTTGAATTTTGAGGCCATGCTTCAAAAACTCTAGTTTGAAATGTGATATTGAAACTTATTTATGATATATATCAAAATTTGTCAGTGTAGGCCACATTTTTCAACACAATGAAACAAAAATACTTCCCATGATTATCTGGGCTAATTTCGAAAATGATCCAATTGTCTCAACATGGCAGCTAATGAAAGATAAAAAAAAACTCGCAATATTTCATTTTTATACCCAATATCGGCAAACTATGACTTCATTAGCTCCACAACTTTTACCCAAAAAATGTTTCTCCGAGATATACACATAAATAAAAACGAACTGTAAATTATAATTCATGAAATCTACTTTTACTAGATATGGCTATCTCTGGAAAAAAATGTTATCAAAAATAATACAAAGGAAGGAATCACAAATTCAAGACGTGACAGTCAAAGTAGATAAGAGTAATCATATATTCCTGTATTTTTGACCTTTGAAAAACTAGAGAGAGAGAAAGTAGTAGTATCTTCATGTCTGTTATAATAACACGAATAACACCACTTGACTTTTTCAGATGGACGAGATGCAGCAGTTCTGTGGACTCTTCACGGGTTTTTCGTGCCCAATAAAGTTATTGGAAAGGACATACTTGGAAAATCTCAAACGACCAAGTTCACCATACGTGATTCGCAGTTACCATTTTTGTATATAGGGAAGACCGTACAAGAAGCAGAGGACTGGATAAACTTCCTGCAATCCAAGAAGTCGTTGATTCAGCTTATTATTTCCACCCTTGGAGAATAATTCACAAAAATCGAAGATATGCACACTTACTTTGTGGAATCAAATATAAATTTTTCAATATGATAAGGCTGTGACTCAGACTCAGGAATTGTCAACGATAGGCAATATGGCTTCCGCCATCAGAGATCAACTGGTGACCTGCTCGCTTACGTCTCACATATATGGCAGCTATCTATTGAAAAGTATGGAGAAACTTAAGCTGTGGCATTAGATATCTCCAAGGCGTTCGATCGAGTTTGGCACCAGGGACTCCTCGCCAAGCTTCCGTCTTATGGCTTGCCCCCTCAGCTGTGTTCTCTGCTTGCTAGTTTTCTCTCAAACAGGTCTCTCCATGTAGTGGTCGATGGAGTTTCATCTGACACTCTACTCATAAATGCTGGTGTTCCGCAAGGATCTATTCTCGCACCAACACTATTTCTACTTCACATCAACGACCTGTTGAAAGCAACTTCATGTCCAGTACACAGCTTTGCCGATGATAGTACCCTCCATACCGCTTTCTCTTCCAGGGCCCCTATATCAGCCCGTGAAACCAGAAATGAACGAGGAAGAAATGTTAATAATATAAATATGGACTTAGCAACAATTCTCGAGTAGGGATCTAATAACTTGGTAGAATTCAATGCAAACAAAACACAAGCAAGTCTTTTCTCTAGAAAAGCCGATCTCACTGTGCCTAACATAACTTTGTCAGGAGTAACCATACCACTGAAGTCATCCATATCGATGCTTGGTATTACTATCAGCAATAACCTTTCCTGGGAAAATCACGTGAGGTCCATTGCCAAAAGTGCATCCCAAAAACTTGGTTTTTTGTTTCGTGCCAAGAGCTATTTCACCCCCACTCAGCTGCTCATGATCTATAAGGCACAGATCCGACCTGTCCTGGAATACTGTTCCCATATTTGGAGCGCGGCACCTAAACATATCCTGAGGCTATTGGATTCTGTCCAAAAAAGGGCAATTCGTCTCGTCGGTGATGCGTCGCTTACAAACTCGCTCACTTGTCTGGAACACCGTAGAAAAGTTGGCGATTTGTCTCTATTTTATAGATATTTTCATGGGCGATGCTCTTCTGAAATATCAACAATCGTTCCTGCTTTGGCAGTCTCTTCGAGACTAACCCGTCAAGTTCAGTCATCACACCCCTTCGTGGTCACTTTGGAGACCTGCAGAACATCACTTTCCAAAGACTCGTTCATCCAACGAACAGCGAGGCTTTGGAAATCATTGCCTAGGGAGGTGTTCCCCGAGGCATACAACCTCCAGAAATTTAAGAAGAACACCAACTCCTACCTTCTTTCCCTTGGTTCCCACGATGTTCTCTGAACATTACAGGATATCCCTTTTCGTGGGAACCAGAACATAAAAAAAAAAAATATCTGTTTATATCTTTTCAATTTGAATTTTCCAGAGGAATGTATCATGTTTTGGTCTTTCATAGAAATATTTTTCTAAAAAATAAAATCAAACAAATCCTCTTACCCAAAAATAAACATTTTGTGTGAATATCTGGAGAAAACTCAAAGTATTGCTGAATAAAGATGTATATCTATATTAACTATATGAAATAAAATGTTTCATAGGACAATAGCATTTTTATAAAATAAAATTATATTATTGATTCAAGCGAAGGTATCATTGGTCTAGTTTTTCCAGTATCCTAAAGAATGAGCACCCTTGAATGCCACTAAGGCAACTGACATGTTACTTCATTATTAAAATGGTGCTCTCTACATATAATAACATTGTTCTCTATTGCATATCAATGGAAACTTACAAAATAAAACAAACTTTTCATCTTTTAGCTTGAATACCCACTATCTAATTGGGAAAGACCTATTCATTTTCCAAGAGAAATCCTCAGTTTCTTTTGCACCCTAGTTATGAAGCACCCTGTATTTTAAGGCGCCTAGGATAATGTTATGCAGCCAGAAATGAATGTCCTCGAACATTACGACAATGCTCTTAATCATTGAATGGATGTTTACTGGTGATCAAAAGATGTACTCTCATTGATAGAATATGCCTTCAAATCATCGTGATGAGGAATAGAGTTGGTTGAATAATGCACAAAAAACATTGATGTGATTGAACTAAATTGTGATTGAACAATGAACTCTAGGTGATATAATAATCATTGTAGGCCATGAAAGAATGTCCCTAACCGTTGAAATAATTCTATTAAACATTGTACCAATGGCAATTAGGGATTGAACAAGAAACTTTCGGTGATGAAATACATGTTTTAATAATTAGTTAAGTAAATAAATTGATTGGTTAATGTACAAAGTACATTGATGCCAGGATCGACAGTCGATGTTCAAGGGGATTGTATCAATGAACGTGGTATTTGAGCAATGTCCTTATAGTGAATATATAAATACCTCCTCATCAGGCAATCAACAACTGAACATTATAGTGATCACATAGGGCATTGGTTGAAAAATAATGTCCAATATACATTGTCGTAATGCTTTTTTTCATTACAATAAGGAAACTTTTTCGTTCTGTGCAGTAACAATGTCAGAGAAACCTGCCCCAGATAACTTATTGAATGTAATTTTATGCGATTGTAAGACCAGTGTGAAGTTAGCAGCCACTTTTCAGAAGTCATTTTCTCCCCAGCAGCCAAACGACCAGTGGCGGCGGTTATAAATGAAATACATTGAATATAGTATTGAACAATTGGGAATGATTTTCTCATCGCTACCGCATGTCGTCCTATATGTGATTAAATTAAATTAAATTAAATATATGTTTATTCATCATAATAATAATACATAATATATACTTATACAAGTGTGCTTGTGAATAAACAGGTGGGTTACAGAAGTAGTATTAACTACTTGTGTATGTGATTTCCATAGTTATTTTATTTTTATTTTTTATTACATTAAAATGGGTAGAATTTGTATTTGGTAGATGGTAGAAAATTGTGGATTTGCCACATTCAGGTAGTATATTACATCATAAGTTGGCTCTTCTCATTGAGATTTTACATATATTAGAGAGTCACAATCGGGGTATTTTTCTATCACAATCGGTGTAATTTTCCAGTCACAATTGGGGTAATTTTCCAGTACTAATAAAGAAGAGTTATGAAATATACATGATGGATACACACATTGATATACACAAATACACTAATATGCACACATACATATACATCATAAATTGCTCAGTTATATGTTTTATCTCTGGTTAACAATTTCGGTGAATATAAGTCCTTTGGCAATCCATTTTTTCAATTCTTTTTAAACGTTCGGTAGTTTTATATCTTTCAATTCGTTTGGTAATAAAGCATAGATTCTGGGTGCTAAATAATTGGTATTTCGTTGGCCGATAGTTTTTTCGCAACGTGGGAAGAAAATTTCATCAATTTTTCGAGTATTGTAGGGGTGTTTATGTAGAGTGAGTTCAATTTTTCCTAGTTTTACGAAAATAATTATTTTTTGACAAAAAATCTGTCTCACATCTTTTATTTGGGATTCGCTGTATAAAGAATTTGTGGGAAAAGATGCCTTTTTACCGTATATTATTTTTAATCCCATTTTTGTAAAACATGTACTTCATTTAGAAAACAGTCATTAACTCCGCCCCAACCTAATATTCCATATGATAGTATAGCTCTATTAGGGAGAAATATAGTGTTTTTAAATGATTTATGTTTAGGAAATCTTTGAGGGTGTTTAAATTTCGATAAGAATCCCCTGAGTTTTCTGACAATTTCTTTTGTCTGTAAGTCCCACCTCATATGGCGATCAACCGTTATACCGAGATATTTTGTTTTTTCCGATTCGGGAATTTGAGAGTTTAATCCGACATTCAAAGGCTCTAAGTTGGGCAGACCATTTATATATGACGTAAAGGGTAAGTAATTCGTTTTCTTGTAATTTAGTGTCAATTTATTCATTTTTAACCAGTTTGATATATTTGGAAAATCGATTTCTATTTTTCTTTCAATTTCTGCCAAGTTGGAGCTGTATATAATATGGTTGTGTCGTCGGCAAAACTGATCATTTCGCCGGTAGTATTGAGAAAAAGCATACTGTTCATATATATAATAAATAAGAGTGGGCCAAGGACAGTTCCTTGGGGTACTCCAAAAGTAACTGTTCTTGCTGTACTATAAGTTCCTTCGAACTCCACTCTCTGTTCCCTATCAGATAGGTAGCTTTTCAGAAATTCGTAAGTGTTTCCCCTAATTCCGTATTTTTGGAGTTTTCCAAGAAGATTTTCATGGCACACGGTGTCAAAGGCTTTAGAGAGGTCTAGAAATATGCTAATTATAGGAATTTTTTTATCCATGGATTTATAAATGATAGAGGTCATTCTGTATATAGCGTTCTCTGTAGATCTACCCTCTCTGAAGCCATATTGGCGATCTGATAAAATACTAATTTTTTTAAGGAAATGACTAAGTCTTATTTTCATTAATTTCTCAATTAACTTGGATATATTCGATATAAGGGTTATAGGTCTCCAATTATCTATATTTGACTTATTTCCGCTTTTATGAAGTGGTTTTGTGATACCACTTTTCAATATTTTTGGAAAGCACCCTGTATCAAAACATCTGTTCACTAGGAAAGTTATCGGCTCAGCTATTTCCTGGGCTATTTCTATTAATGTTTCTGATCTGATATTATCAAACCCAGGTGATTTTTTTGGTTTTAAATTATTTATGACTGAGATCACTTCACTTTCATTTGTTGGATGCAGATACATGGTGTTTTCTAAAACTTCTATGTTTTCGTAATTTCCAACATTTGGAATTTTTTCCGCATAAGTTTTTCCAAGGTTGCTGAAATATTCATTGAACTCATTAGCGATGTCTACTTTTTTTGTTATATTGGTACCATCCGATTTCTCAATAACCTCGATTTTCGTTTCTGGTTTTGTTTTCCCACATAAGCTATTTACTGTCTCCCACATGGCTTTAGAAGAGCATTTATTTTTTTCGATTTGGTTTGAGCAGTATTCCCTCTTTGCTTGTTTTGTCGGTTTATCGAGTTTTTTTCTGTAGTATTTGTATCGTTCTTTGATTTCTTCATTTCCTGGATATTTCAGAGAAATTCTGTATAGTTAATTTTTTTCATTAATTGACTTCTGCAATCCGGGTGTCATCCATTTCTGTTTATATTTTATTTTATTTTTTATTTGAACTTTTTTTGTATGTTTCTCTGTACAGTATTTTATCTTATTTATGATTTTAGTTTATATTTACATCTATCCTTGATAAAGTCATACCATTTTTCTGTTTTCAATTCAGATCTCATTGCTTGTAATTTGTGTACAGTTTAAATCTATTTTTGGTGTTTTTCATTTTATTTTGAAACAATGTTATTTTGGTCTGTAATATTATATCGAAAAATATATGATTTCAATTTTAATTCTTTGGACTTTTTCTTGTCATTCACAAAGTAGTGGTCCAAGCACGTTTTGCTCGGTAGCCTTGTATATTCATTTATATAGGAATTATATCCAAAATAACTTAATATGTTTTTATATTCCTGTTGTTCATATACATTGCCTTAAAAGATATATGAACCATTAATGAGCTTCCAGTTATACTCTAAAATATTTAAAATAAAAAAATCGATTCTGCTGTGAAGGAAAATAATAGCCGCGTTAAAATTTCTCAGAGAGTTTTTCATATATCAGAAGAGTACACTGCATGAACGACTTTGATTTGGGAGGCGTCCAAGGGTTGGTTCCAGCCTCATGAAAAAAATCTTAAAAAAATCGTTTTTGTGAAGGAAAAAATAGCGCGTTTAATTTCTCAGAGAGGTTTTATATACAGAAGAGTAAACTATATGAACGACTTCGATTGGGGAGGCATCCAAGGGGTGGTTCCACCCCCATGAAATCTTAAAAAACAGCCGCTTTTATATTTCTCAGAGAGGGTTTTATATACAAGAGAAGTACACTGTATGAACGATTAAATAAAACACTCTCTAAGAAATATTAACGCGGCTATTTTTTTCCATCACAGAAAAATCGATTTTTCAAGATTTCATGAGGGTGGAACCACCCCTTGGACGCCCCCCAAATCGAAGTCGTTCATACAGTGTACTCTTCTGATGAATAAAACCCTCTCTGAGTAAAATAAACGTGGCCATTTTTTCCTTCACAGAAAAATCGATTTTTTAAGATTTCATGAGGGTGGAACCACCCCTTGGATGCCTCCCAAATCATAGTCGTTCATACAGTGAACTCTTCTGGTATATAAAACCTTCTCTAAGAAACATAAACGCGGCTATTTTTTTCCTTCATAGAAAAATCCATTTTTTAAGATTTCACGAGGGTGGAACCACCCCTTGGACGCCTCCTAAATCAAAGTCGTTTTTACAGAGTACTCTTCTGATATATAAAACACTCTCTAAGGATTTAAAACACGACGATTTTTTTCCTTTATAGAAAAATCGATTTTTTTTAGTTTTTATGAGAGTGGAACCACCCTTGGACGCCTCCCAAATCGAAGTCGTTCGTACAGTGTGCTCGACTGGTGTATAAAACACTCTCCCGATTATGAACGCGGCTATGTTTTTCCTTCACAGAAAAAAAACTTTTTTCAATTTTAAATATTTTAGAGTACCTATAACTGGAAGCTCATTAATGGTTCAAATAATTTTTAAAGCTTTATATATGAACATCACATATAAGACGACATGCGGTAGCGATGAGAAACTCATTCCCAATTGTTCAATACTATATTCAATTTATTTTATTTATAACCGCCGCCACTGGTCGTTTGGCTGCTGGGGAGAAAACGGCTGCTGAAAAGTGGCTGCTAACTTCACCCTGGTGATTGAAAGAAGGGATGCGATGGAGATTGTGGCTAGTAATGTAATAACCCTTTCGGTATCGTATAATGAACCCTTAAGAAGATTTGAATACTTGCGAAAAGTGGGATGATAATCACATATTCTCTTGAATGAGTTTAACCCCATAACCTCTTTGTTACTATTATGTATTTATAAAATTATAATGTTTGGTATTTTTAATTGATGATCATTTCAATAAACATTCGGTATACGCAAACTATTCGAACGCTGCTCTGATTCACGACTCCTTACTCATAAATAAGTGATGTCAGCAACCAACAATTGGAAATATAAACAAAGTGGGTGCTATGACGAAACGTATTTTACTCTCATTAGCACGGAGTGTTAGATATACAGTGCGGCTTTTAATAGCCCCCCCCCTTGTTAACTTTTGAACGATTCGACGTAGAACAATGAATAAAAAAACGTATTGAATGATATCACCGATACTACCTTTTGAAATTGAAGACATTGTGATTTCCTGATACATGGCGCGGGAGTCACATCATCTTAAAAATTTCAAATAGCATGGGGGATCAAGTGGCACATCGTTGAAAAGATTAATCAATTCTCTTCTCAACAATCTAGGTTTTCTAGGTTTTTTTCAATTTCTCTTATACATTTTTCACAATATGCATTTGAGATGTCAAGTACCGTAGAGTATCTGCATCCCACGAACCTCTAAAAAAAATATCAACAAGATTCAAGAAACTTTTTTCTCCCAATATATATATATATATATATAATGAAGGGATTGTCGGTTGAGGACAAAAAGCCAACGACGTTTCGTTCAATCAGCGCTCAAACTTCATCAGGTCTTCCAAGAGCGGAATATGTATTGAAAGCAAAAAAAAAGCAATTTGGGAATGAGACACTTAATTATGTAACATTTTGTTGGGTACGGAATTATCAATTGTTGTTGTATAGCTAAACAATAGTAAAAACTAAGTATCCAAACACGAGACATAAGAGAACAGCTAGAATAACATTACGATATTAAAATACAAAAATATTTAAAATATTAAAAATGTTAAAACATGTTTAGAAGCAATAATCATATTTGATGTTTTTAACATCGTATTGTTATTCTAGCTGTTCCGTTATGTCTCGTATTTGGATAATCAGGTTTTCACGATTGTTCAACTTATAGTATACAATTGATTATTTCGTATCCAACAAATATGTTACATAATGAAGTGTCTCACTCCCAAAATTTTCTATATTTTGCTTTTAATACGTATTCTGCTCTTGTAGGCCCTGATGGAGTTTAAGCGCTAATTAAACGAAACGATGGCTGATAATTAGGAAGTTTTCTTTTTTGTCCTCATTATCTGCACCCCAAAGGACACAACCTCAAGTTGAAATATATATATACATATATATATATATATATATATATATATATATATATATATAAGGAGAGAATATGAGGGGATGTAAAAAAAAAAACATATATAATATTATATATATATATATATATATATATATATATATATATATATATATATATTGTTATATAATGTGAATTTGAATTTTATTATTATTATTATTATTATTATTATTATTACAAATTACAAATATATTTTGCACCGCGTTGGGCACCAAATTGTTATATTATGATGAATTGAATAAAAAACAATTAATTTAATTTTGTTCTGTTTTGGGAATAAATTGATTTGATAGATAAATTATTATTTTCGCCCTGTATAATATATTGCAATGTAATAATAATTGCTAGCTAACGTCACTGTTTTCTCGTCACGTTGCTGCCAATTGTAATCACTTTTCTTACCACGACTAAACTCAGTTGGTACGCCTTGCGTCTCAGATAGCCGGTTCAAGCAATAGAGCCACTACCCTGGTCTTGATGTCAATTTCCATTCAGTGTTTATGAGTACGATTGCAGATCATATCATTGTGAAAAATAAACGAGAAAGTATCGAAAAACAATTATTTCCTTCATTCAGTTAAACTTATATTAACCTGGCCTACGATAGATAACTTATACTATGATCAGACAGATTTTTATAGACAAAAATGAGAAACAGTGATGGATAAAGAATACACAACCTCACTTTTACTTTGAAGGTTGGAAAATTATTTAATAGTTCAATATCAAAATGAAATAGAGTTTTTCTGATATGATACGAGTTATTTGTGAGGTTATTCCTCAGATCAATAAGTAAACCCTAGATAGGCCTGATGCTACGTAAACAACCTATGGGTTGATGCAGAGATAACTGTGTTTTTATTTACCATCTACTGTTTACAAATACCGAATCATTGTTGTCAGATGGACATAATTTATAGAATGTACAAGAGTGTATATGTAGTGATACACATTATATATTATTATATTTATTCATCTGAATTTTATATAAGGCGTAAGGTCAATCAACTCTGAACAGGGTTCAAAATTTTTTCTAGGTAGAACGAATATAATTTTCAACAGTTAAATCATAAGACACTCCGAAATTTGTAGGAAGCCTCGATAAGTTGAACCATTTTTGGCAACCCTGTTTTCTTCACCATCGGCCATTTGCTTTGACGTATTTGACGTAAAGTAAAATTTAGATAATTCCGGTGTGTTTATGTGTTATAGTGGTTTTTCATTTTCATAAAAGAATAGTTCCTTGGTTTTACTGACATTTAAAATACTCTCTATACGTGTGAAGTGGTTTAGTGGTGCAAAATGTCGAAATACTGCTTTGTTCGCAAAACAAACTATTGTAAACAAACAATCCACAGGTAAGCTTACAGTGGCGTCGAATGCGAACGAATTTTTAAAGTAGAATTTAATGTTGTAGTGGTGTTTTTAACAAGATAGAGTACTAATAATGATAATTTATTCACAGATTCCCCATTGATAAGGAAAAACTACAAGTATAATGTGATGCTCTTGAATTAGACCCACTGAGCCTAAAAAAATTTTCTTTTATATGTTCTGTTCATTTTTCCAAAGCCCAGATTATTAAAAAGCCTCAAGGGAGAACATGTTCAAGACTTGATGCCATTCCTGATGTACAAGCAGTTAAAAGGTATGTGTTAGTACAGTAAGTACAGTTGTATACAATTATTAAGAGCCCATTTACATGTTGAGCTCGGCAAAATATTTATAATTGAAGTTCAAGAAATAGCGAAGAAATCAGGAGAATTTGACTAATTATATTTGGAATTTGTTCCTATAAAGGTTTTTTGCAATCATTATTCCAGGGTTGGGTGATTTTGGACCACCAACCAGGATTTTAAGGATATTGTTTGTGAATAATATGAACTAACCACTAACTGAATATTTTGCCCACCTCATTGGTTTGACATGAAATAAGGAGTATAACAAGCTACTGGTATATATGTTGTTATCAGTAAAATATATATCACATATTTTTTTAATCCAGTGAAAATGTTTTTTATTAATTATTTTATCACAAAGATCAACATTGAAAACAAAACTGAATTCTGTTAGTCGCCTATTCTTCTACTAATACATTTGCAATTTGTGCCACATCCCTCAGTCCTTGGAGAGATACAATCACCTTCAATATCCATTTCAGTCAATTTTACTGAATATTTGAAATAGCAGTTCATTTTTTCATTCGTTTGTTCTTATATATGCCTACTTCTGGATATGGCGTCATGATATTAACTGAATAAACATTAGGTAATCATATTTTTGTTTTGTAATACTAGTATTGCGAGTAGTGAAAAAATTATATATAAACATGGTTGAGAAGACTATTATAGCCCAGACGCCTTGGCACTTGGGCTATTATCTTGAAAATCCATAATATAGGTGATAAAAAATTTAAAAAGTTTGTTAATTTGCTGTTTATGGTATCCATACCCGAAATCAAACAAGAAGTTTTTAATTCAATACATATTTTACTGGTAATTATGTATATTCACATTTATAGATTTGAATCATAATTTTTTTTCAGCATCGACCCGAGACTCTAGAAATTGAGATTTCAATGGAGTGTACACCACAAAATACGCCCGAACCTAACCGAAAATACTCAGTGAGATGAGGTAATATCACAAAGAATTTTCAACTATCCACATTATAAAATGAAATAGAAAAACAATTATTGTATGTAATATAAAGAAATGTATTGACACATATTTTATGTTTCATAGATACATAGATACAAGTTATGACCATAGATACTTCTGAAAAAATGTATAATATTTCTTTCCTAGCCAAATACTGACATCTGAAATAATGTATTATTTTTTTCAGATCTCCGTCATCATCAACTTCATCTGCCCCTGAAAAGGTTGATGCCACGAGAAACTTGAATACTGATTTTTTTTAATGAGGTAAAATTCAATAATAACTAATTGGAATTCAAATTATATAATTTAAAAATCAGCTGTGGGACACCCCAGAACTTGACGACCAGTACGGGCCTTGGAAGAATAAGGTTATTTTGAAATAAAACATTGATACAATATTTTTAGGGCTGTACGAAGTCAATTTGATCGGTAAATTCATCAGTCAATTTACCGGTCAATTGACCAAGAAATATTTGACCCCAGTTTTGAACTTTGCCTTTTTTTTATTTTTGACAGATGTCAGTGGGAGAAATGATTCTGACTGTTCTGGATACAGTTTTTCAAGGGCTTTCAAATGACATAAGTCAAGTTCTGTGCGCTATAGTTTCTGTCATTTTATAATAGTGATACTTCCGTTTGGCTTTGGCAGATGACATCCAAAAACTAATCGTCGCATTCGGGACAGGAACTGTATCTTTATACCAAATTTCAGCACGATTGGTCAAATGGTTTGGCAGTTATCATGGAAGATTACAAACAGAAAGACTTCACTCAGGAAATGGTTTTAATCATCTCGGAGGACCTCAAAACGGATATTTCTGTTGATATCTTGATTTATACTTGACCAGCCCAGTAATGTAATTGTGCGAAAAAAAAACAAGATATCGACGCAAATATCCGTTTTGAGGTGCCCCTGTCTCTCTGTCTGTCTATATTCTTCCCAATAACTACCGATCAGTTTGACCAACCGAGCTGAAAATTGGTATGAAAATACAGTTTATGCCCCGAATGCGACCATTAGTTTTTTGCTTTCATCTGTCAAACGTAAGTGTCACTATTGAAAAATGACAGAAACTATGGCGCACTGAACTTGACTTGCAATAAGTCATCTGAAAGCCGTTGAGAAACTGTATTCAGAACAGTCAAAATTATTTCTCCAACTGACATCTGTCAAAAATAAAAAAATGGCAAAGTTTATAACTTTGTCATTCAGTGATTCAAAATCTATCCGATGGGTTAGAACTAAATTCGGCAGGGAGAAACACAACAAAAAAATCAAAATAAGTCTGCGTTGGAACATTCCACCGTTTCCCAGTCTGGCTCTACGAATGTTTAATTTTTCTCCTGGGCGTTACCATCCGTGACGGCCGCTCATCCGGGCTTTGACAAGGACAACCTGCGTTCGGTGCAGGACTCAAATGACTGAGGTCAAATATCTCACTTGGTCAGTTGACCGGTGAATTGTCTGTTGAATTGTCCGATAAAATTGACTTCGTTCAGTCCGAAAAATGTTTTATTTTAAAATAACCCCATTCTCCCGAGGCCGTGCCGGTCAAGTTCTGGGGTGTCTCATAGCTGATTTTTTTTGCACGATTACAATACTTGGCAACTGAGGAGGCCGGTCAAGTAATGTAAGCCTCAAATATTTAATCATGATTTTTTTCAGATCTCCCGCATCATCAACTACCTCTACAGCTTCTGAAACAATGAACTTATAAGCTGATATGTTCAAAATGAGGTGAAAAACTTTCAGATAACCTACTTATTTTTATTCTGGATAATACTAAACAATTTAGAATTGGTATTTTTTCAATATATAATTTTGAATCATTGTTAAAAACAATGTATTAGAAATATTAATCAGAGCAAAATCTTTTCTCATATTTTATGTTTATTTAGTGCATACAAATTTTTAAGTGTGAGGTATACAATGATGATATTTATTCCCAAGTTTAAAAAAATTTACATCAAATTAAGTGTATGTATATATTTTATTTAGTCCAGTAGATATACAAATGAATGTTAATGATGTTATATATGTATTAAAAATAATATTTTTATGTAATTCTGAAATTGTACTGACCATTAATATTTTTACTCATACATGCATATGTGATTTTTTCGCACTATAATAGGATCATAACCTGTTGAGCTTTTAATAATAAAGTATTGTTCCCAGATAAATTCTGCACATAGCAGAAATGTAAACACTTTTATTGTCCATCGCTTTTATTATTCAATACATACAAAAAACTGAATTTTATACTTGATGAATTTTCTTTATAATGAATAATTTAAAAATATACATATATATTGTTTACTTCGTGTTATGCAAATATTTATCTGCAATAAAGCTGTTCTCCAAACTTTGAGAGGTTTTGGCCTGCAGTGCTAAAGTCATTTGAAGTTGTAAAATGCATAGCTATGAATTCACGCAGAGTACTTGTACAACAAGCTATACCTAATCCTCTGAGGTCATATTTTACTACTTTCATGCCATCCAGTCCTCTATACTCAAATTGAGTTGAAATTAAGTATAAAAAAATAAGACAAGCTTTTATATAAATGCACTAAAAAGGAAAAAATTATTTCTTCAATTGTTTGACCTAGGTTATTCTCTGAGTAGCGGATTCAAAATCTTACCGCGAAAGAATACCTATTTAATATTCGCGGCAAGCTTTTTAATCTGCTACTATCAGAATAATCTAGATCGAACAAAGACATTATTTTTTCCTTTTCAGTGCATGGGTATGAAAGCTTGTCCCAAAAATGTATTTTCAATCCTTTTTATTCGATTCTTTCTAGTCATTCATGTAATCTGTCATCTTATTGAATTCTGACAAAAATTGTTAATCTCCGACCCCAAAAAAACCAACATACCAATTTTGAATTAAATCGGGCCATAATAACAAAACACGTCGCCATCTTGGGGCCGTCATCGTGAATTCATGAATTTCGACGAAAACATCATGATGTCCGACCCCAAAAACCGCACACACTAATTTTGAATGGAATCGGGCTATAATCATCAAACTGGTCGCCATTTTGGAGCCGCCATCTTGAATCAATGGATTTTGACGAAAACATCATGATCTCCGACACCAAAAACCCCCATATACCAATTTTTATTGAAATCGGGCTATAACCACAAAACTTGTCGCCATATTAGAGCCGCCATCGTGAATTTATGAATTTTGACAAAAAATTCGTTATCCCTGTCCCTGAAAATCTCCACATACCAATTTTGAATAGAATCGAACCATAATCCCAAAACTCGTCCACCATATTGATTTTTCTTCTAGCAAAAATTCAGTAATGCATTGTTACCGGAATTATGAACACCTTCCAAATATCACGTTAATCGGACAACTAGAAGTGGATTGAAATTCACTTACAAGATTTAAACTGAACATACATACAAATGTGGAGTTAAATAAAAGCTTGCAATGAAAGAAATCAGCCGCCATTTTTTATTTCCATGATGAGTTTCTAATCCGGACATAAAATACTTAGATGACCATTTTTGGTCTAAATCAGACAATAATAAAATTGCAGCCGTCATTTTGAATTTTGTCATGAAATTTGTTATAGGTGATTTAGAGAATATTTTAGTGTTGAATCAGACCATAAATGATAGATTTTGTTTTTAATTTCGAATTTTTATCATAGAAATACCAAATTGTATTTCCATGGAAACCTTTTTGCTGGCATGACAAATTTCAAGTAAATCGGACATGTGAAGGACAAACATACTCATGTACACAAGTGAACCCTAATTGAAGTGGATTAAAAATACTGTTTTGAACCCCTTAAAACGGCACGGCACTGAGCAAGAGATGTTTTGTTTTGGTTCGTCTATCTTATACACAAAACATTACACGTCCCGCCGAAGTTATGTTCGGTTCAAAACATTGCAATGTAAATTTAGCATCGGGCCTATCTAGGGTTTACTTATTGATCTGAGGGTTATTCAGTTTCTGATGTGCACTAGAAAAGTTCATACCTGACGCTGGAACTGTCGCTGCTACAAAATACACCAAGAATCTGAATCCTTTTCAATCTACTGCTCTCAGGCTCTCCAATACCAAAAAGGAACCATACAAATCCAGAAATCAGCTTTGAAATAGTTTTATGTGGAGTACATAAAAGGTAATGTTGTTTTGCTGCAATTTATTTTTATTGAAATTATCTTGAAGTTGAGTTAGTTGGGTTCTAATAGAGAAACTACCTTATATTGATGAAGTTCTTGAATTTTTCCTTTTCTAATGTACGAACGTGGCGTTCTTTTCAAAATTATTTTTCAATCCCCTTCGTGGTTTTGTTTTTCTATCACCTGGATACCATCCCTCCTTTTTCCATATCATTTGAAATTTCAAATTCGCGCACTTTGTTGTCACCTTATCACTCTTTGGTGTTATTTGTTCAAATTTATAAATTAAAATATTTTTCTTTTCTTACAAACTATGTACAATATTCAATGATAATTGTCTCTGACACTTTACCGTTCCTATTTTCTCACAATTTCAAATCTTACATCTGACCATACTGTTCCCTGATTGGATATTGTCATCAAGAAGTTTGTTGTTCTCCCATTGGCTATTTTTAGTTAGATACAATTTCATATACTGTATGTTTCAAGCTTATAATTTTGTTGATCACATTTTATTCAGGATGATTTTGTAAATCTAGACTTTTTTGTTGTCTTTTGAACAATTATGGGTTATAATCATTATAACAGTGTATGAAATTGATTGTATTTTAGTATTTGGATATTTTTATCTATTAATATTATACATAGGCTTCCTAAAGGAAATATAATTCCAAAAATATGTAAAAACAATATCTCTTGAACTAATAGCTATTAAGTAATTATTCTTTTTGTGGGTTTTTTATGAAATTGTTTCCTTTTTTCCTTTTAAAATATATAACTGGTTTTTCATAACATAACAATATATATTGTTATGGTTTGATAAATTGAAAATGTAAATTTTCTTTTATTTTGCCCCACGTTTTGGGTGCCACTTGTTATGTTTTGATGAATTGAAAAATATGTATTTGTTTTTATTGAATGAAAATTGCTAATATAATTTTTTTACTATTCTTTGAGAGCCAAATTTGATATGATGTAAATAGATATTTCTGACCCTGTAATAATAATTGTCAGCGAACGTCACTGTTCTCTCGTCACGCTACCAACAATTATTATTTTCTTCGCCACAGCTAACAACAGTTGGTACGCCCTTATCTCATATAGTCGGTTCAAAAGGAATTTGGCCACTGGTGGCTAACTTCAGTTTATTGAAGGATCTTAGTTATGTTAGTTGATCATTGTGAGAAAATAAACAAACCAAATATCAAAAACAATTATCTCCTTTATTCAGGAAGACTTAAAAATACCTGGCCTACGAGAAATAACTTATGCTAGAGTGAATCAAACAATTATTCACGGATAATCATAAATTGCATATCATGGATAAATAAACAGAACCTCACTTTTTCTGTGAGTATAATTTTCTGTTATTGTTCATAAAAAGTGATATAGAGTTCATCGAATGTGAAAAATGTTATTTGTGAAATAGTTCAGGACCGGAAAAGCACTATTAAAGGTATTATACCTGGTTGGAACTGTTGGTGTTCACAACTATACCATAAAAAAACAGGAAGTCTCCTCTCTCCAGCCTCCGTTGGAACTGCAAAACCATGTGTCAGGAATGTATCGATGCGGGACTCAGCTTTTGGAATCGTGGATATACGATATCATCAAGGTAATCTTGTTCTGTTAAGCAAATGATGGAATTATTCCATTTTTCTTTATGTGAAATTTTGTGCGTGCTTCCGCTTTGTAAAATATTTTCGATCTCCTCGAAGCTTTGTTTTTCCGTCGCTTCGCAACATCTTGCCATTGTTGTTGTTCCATTTGAAATTTCGAATTCGCGCACCAAATTGTCACTTTGCACTGTTTACATTAATGTTGCACAATTTATCCACACAATTGAATTCCCATTCTTATCATTAATTACAAGTTTGAATAATAATTGCTTATGATACCTTCTCTTTGCCATTCTCTCACAATTTCCAACTTTACATCTGATCATCTCTTCTCTGATTGGCTATCTTTCATAAAGACGTTTGCTGTTCTCTCATTGGCTAACTTTTAGTTTGCTACAATTTCATGTACAGAGTGTTTCGAATTTATAAATGTGTTGATTACTTTTTATTCATGATAACGTTTGCTGTTCTCTCATTGGCTAACTTTTAGTTTGCTACAATTTCATGTACAGAGTGTTTAATTTTGATGTGTTATAATTGACTGTTTTATATACTTTGGACATTTTTATCTATCCATATCATACCTAGGTTCATAAAATACATTGAATTTTAAAGTTATTTACAAAACAACTCTGAAATTATAATTATTTATTATTTATTTTTTGTGGTTTTTAGTCTTTTAAATTTAAACTGGATAACATATATATATATATATATATATATATATATATATATATATATATATATATATATATATATATATATATATACATATATATATATATGGATGAATGAATGAAAACAGAAATTCAATCAATTTTAAATATTATAAATGGAATTCATAGTACCACTACTGAAATATATTATCTTATATGAATTTTGTATTATGAAGTGATAATAAAGAGTCGACAGTTATAAAATACAGCTTTGGTGGAAAGAGAAGTATTAAAATATAAGTTGTCATTTTCTCGGAATTATTCGAAAGATGCAGATGAATATAAAAATTATTATAATGAAAAATACTCACTTGTTGCTGTCATTTTGTAGCATTTTTGAACAAGGATTCTATCGAGGAACCCTCCACTGACGCATTCTTCAGTATTGAATGTGAAGGAAACGAGGCCCCAATTACACTGGGTCTGATCTTTCGTGTTGCAGCTGTAGCATTTCAAGCCATTGGCTGAAAATAAGACCCAATTAGACTTTTAGATTATTTAAAAGTGCTTATTAATTCGAAGGGCATTGTCAGCTTTCTACCTCTCCCTTTTATAGGAAAAATAGAAACCCTGGAATCTTTCTTAAACTCACAACATCTCCGTTGAAAGCAATATCTTCAGTAGGAAATATATAATGTGGACATATATTTCTACGAATAATCTCTGAATGCAATAGTGGTAATGAACATAATTGGATAAAGTGTTTATTAAATAATATACAGTATTGTATCAGATGGAAATTTGAATTCAATAAAAAAGCCGTTCGACCACGAGAAAGAAAGTCGAATATTACGATATGTTCTTTATAACTTTTAATATTTGAAATCTACATTAATGAGCGTCAGTTGAAAATTATATATCGTTCGTAGCATCCTTATTATGAGACCTTTTCTTCCTGTAAGTTCTGAGCTATCTAGCCTATCAATGAGGAGACCATCTAAAGATTAACTACGCATCCGCCATCTTGGAGTTGCCATCTTCAATTTATGAATTTTAACTAAAAATCAATAATCTTCGACTAAATTCATAATCTCCAACCCCAAAAACCCCGACATACCAATTTTGAATCGAATCAGGCCATAATTACAAAACTCGTCCACCATCTTGAATTTGTGAATTTTGATAAAAATATTCATAATCTCCGACCCCGAAAACCACCACATACCAATTTTGAATAGAATCGTACCATAAACACATAGATCATCGGCCATATTGGAGCCGCCATTTTGATTTTATGAATTTAAAGAAAAATTTATAATCTTCGACCCTGAAAACCCCCACATATCAATTTTGAATCGAATCGGACCATAAACCTAAATCTCTTAATTCCATTTTAACCCATTTGAATTTCATAAATTTTGACAAAAATTTCATAATCTCCGACTCCGAAACCCCACACATACAAATTTTATATAGAATCGGACCATAATCACAAAACTCCTCCCCATTTTGAAGCCGCCATCTTGAATTTATAAATTTTGACAAAAAATTCATAATCTGTCGGAGATCATGATTTTTTTTCTTTTTGATCTATCCTTCTGAGCTATCTAGCCCTTCAATGAGGAGACCATCTAAAGATTAACTCATCCGCCATCTTGGAGTTGCCATCGTCAATTCATTAATTTTAACTAAAAATAAATATTCTTCGACTAAATTTATAATCTCCGACCCCATATATAAAATTGGATGTATTACAGGATACATTTCAGGTTTTGCTATAATCAATAATTTGATTTTTCCAGGGGAGTAAAATGAAAAAATATACATTTTTGTGGTCGGTTTTTAATTTTCTCATTCCTTTCTGTTTATATGACCAAATGACATTCCAGACAATCAATTAAAATTTTGGAGTGGTTTTTGATGCAATCGATACATATATTACACTTCCCTCCGTTTTTACCTGAATTTTAAAACTTCTGATAGAGCAAGGGCATTTTTCCTCCAAATCTCTTAATTTCTTTTGAATCTGAACTGAGAGTTATAAAAAAGTTAGAAATTTGACACTGTGAATCATCTAACTATTCTGGATAATCAAATGAAACGACTGTACCAGCTTAAGACTTGAGCTATCACTACACCATTTTTCTCCTAACCAGTTGAGCTTAAAAATTTAAGTTTTTGTTGGAAAATTGTTTATAAATAACACTGTAGCATTTTCAAATGATTGTACAGAAACGGATGTGTCAATTGTATGTAATTAATAATTCAG
This sequence comes from Gonioctena quinquepunctata, assembly GCA_018342105.1. NCBI lineage: Eukaryota > Metazoa > Arthropoda > Insecta > Coleoptera > Chrysomelidae > Gonioctena > Gonioctena quinquepunctata. The sequence continues at coordinate 100,319 of JAFIRS010003083.1, read as the reverse complement.
AAACAACTTGCAATTTCGTAATGATTTTTTGCACTTTAGTTCACATCGTGAAAATATTTTTGTTTCTCACTTCTATCCACTTTCTTACTTTTCCATACGGTTTCATAAATGTTTGTACTTTATTGTATTTTATGAGGTTTATTGCACTAGGAGTATTTTTATTCCCTCCTGAACTTTGAAAAAACTGTCAAAATGTATGATATTATTATCAAAAAGGAATGCATAACATTTGGGATGAATAACACTCTTACCGCTTCTCGTAGTCAAATTAAAAGATCGCTATCAGACACAATAGTTTTGGCTGTCCCATGCACATTCTCTTTGAACTCCGAACTAGAACTCAACTATCTGCTCGAATCGATTAAAAAACACTTTGTTGAAAATTCGTTATCAGTAGTAATATCCCTAGGACATTGATAACAGACGAGATAATTTTATGACAATCGAAAGCTCGTTCCTTGGTCCTGAGGGCTGTTACCATGCAACAGGCTTGAGAAATTTTTCATAAAATTATGAGGCATTTGTCAATGTCAGAGGGATATTCGGCGGAAAATTTTTTGACAAATTTTTTTTTAACTCAACACATGAAACATTTATTTATTTATTAGAAGTACAGATAGTGAAAGTACAATTATTAAAATTTAACTTGACATTAGATTCGTTGCTGTTCTCTACTATAGAAGATCTATTACCACGCATAATATTTATGCTCTTGTTGTGGTGTTCTTGATCGAGATTTAAGTATGGTTTTATAGAGTTTTGATTGCCATGACCAGTAATTTTCAGCAAATGTTGTTCTTCTACACCACTTTTTGCTAATTCGCTAACAGCAGATCTATTCGAGTGATTTTGTCCATCCATTTATTGTATTTCTTCCAACAGGTACATTATCGTACAATTTGTCAGTTTCATTTTTCCAGTGTCGATTTGGTATTAAGAACAGTCGTGGTGAGGTAATATTGTCGCCTCGTATTGATATCAGTTTATGAAAAAGACGTACAGGGCAGCTTTGTCTTTTACTATTGGAAACCAACCATTTATTACTTGTACAGCTTTTAGAACCACCTTGGCACGTTTTACTGAACACTGATTTGTTGGAGAGTCATCGTTATTTTTCTCGATTCGAAAAAAATCCACCAGACAAGCAACTGCCTCTCCTTCTCGCCATGCTAATTCTACAGCAGCAATATGGTGAAATTAACGCATAAGACCTTCAGGAGTATTTTCATCCCATAGCAATATTATTTTGTTAACTTCAGACAAATTTAACGAAACTGAACTGGATTTACGTTTACATGGATCTGCTTGTAGTTTCTTCCTGATTGCATCGCGGGCATCTCGGGCTGGTTTAAATACTATATTGTTAAACGGGTCAATCATAATATTATAGTCATTATAGTACTTCTCTTGCAAAAGTTTGCACGAAACGTTCCACATTGTCACCGTTGCCTCTTTAAATTCGGTCCCGTCTTTTTTTCTCATATTGACCGCCCAATCTTTCAGTATCAACGCCAATTCTTCCAAGGTTCTATGTTCATTTAATTCATATTCTCGTTCGCAGCAAAATTCCATAAATATTCCCCAAATATAATTGTGACTGTAGGTTGTATTTCCGGGAATTTTTTCTTTGATTAGCGCATTTATACTTTGACAATTCGCATTGCCAAAACGTGACATTTTGAAATTTATTTGGAATGAAGTTGTCAAACTCAATCGTGTTGTCATAGTGATTGATAATTGCACTGAATGCCATTATCAGTAGTAATACCACTAGTGACTGAATTTTCGCGATAAGTCTGTCGATTTATTTCTAAACGAAACTGAGTTGCTTGAAATTCCCCTTTTCAATATAAGTTTCCGATATAATCTCACAGGACACATTTCAGTATTTTTCAAATTTTGAGTTAGCCATTTAGTATCTGCACAGTTTTTATCACCACCTTGGCGGGTTTTGGAGAATATCGGGTTATATGTAATTCTGTTTGTTAAACAGCCTTTGTTTTCAGTCTCTTCCTTAAAAATGTGTAACATGGAAAAAGTTGCTTCGTTACCTCTCCAAGCTAGTTCTATTGCAGCTATGTGAAAAAACTTTTTTCGGAGTCCCTCTGGCGTGTCTACGTCCCATTGTAAGCACATATTTATATATTCGTCTGAAGTCATAGCGACAGAACTCATTTTCTTTTTTTCGGATACAGCTTGCAACAATTTTCTCTTACTATTCGAGCCGCCCTCGCCTCCCTGAACATTATATCTTTGAAGGAATCAATATGTCTCTGATACTCACAAAAATATTTTCCTTGTACTAATTTTGCAGTAGAGTTCCATATGGTTTTAATAACACTCTCCTTGTAATCACTACCAACAATTTTCCGCATATTGAATGCCCAGTCTTTTAGAATGAATGCTAATCTTTCGTTGCTATTTTCTGCATCTAATTTGTAGTTGCGTTCCGCACAGAACCTCATAAATTGTCTCCATATATAAGATTTTGTTTTTTTGTGTTAGTGGGTATATTTTCTTCAATATTTTGGTTCATTACTTCGTTTGAAGTAGCAACGAAGCGACTCATTTTGACGTTTGCAGCTACAATTATTTTTGGTCGAACTGTCAAACTTTGCATTGCGATCTGTATCCATGGTTACGTCGTTGAAAACACGATGCTGATAGACTAATCAGAATTGAAAGACAGCTGGTGTTTTCGCGATAATACAAGCTGTCTTTGGTTTTTGATTGGTCAGATTTTGTGGAAATTCCAAGGTGCGTGGAATAGTCACTGTAATGTTGACATGATTGGGTGAAATTGTTTCATATGACACAATTTTAATGGTTGTGAGAACTGTAAAAAAAAATCTGAGTAATTTTCTTTTAAGATTGACTTTTATCTCCTTTTTGGGGCTACCTTCTTGTTTATCAGATTTTCTCCTATCTTTTTTACTAGCTTTTGTTTAGTTTCACTTGTTAGTTCGTTCGTTAGTTCCTTAGGGTCAAATCTTGCAAGAGAATTTAGACCGACTTTTAGTCGTCCGATTAATTTGAAATTTGGCAGATCCTCATAATTCCGGTGACAATGCATTATGGAGTTTTTGTTAGGGAAAAAAACAAAATGGTGGCTCCAAGATGGCGGAGTAGTTTTGTAATTATGGTCCGATTCGATTCAAAATTGGTATGTGGGGGTTTTCGGGGTCGGAGATTATGAATTTGTTGTCAAAATTTATGAATTTGAGATGGCGGACCCAAGATGGGGGAGGAGTTTTCTGATTATCAAAATTGGTATGTGGGGGTTTTCAGGTTCGGAGATTATGAGTTTTTTGTCAAAATCTTTTAATTCAAGGTAGCGACTTCAGGATGACGAACGAGTTTTGTGATTCTGGTCAGATTCTATTCAAAATTGGTGTGTGGGAGTTTTTGGGGTCGAAGATCATGATTTTTTTCAGCTCAAAACTTACAGGAAAGAGACCTTGTAACAACGATGCTCTATTAGAGAATGAACAGATTAAGGCGAACTAACTAGAAAGCAAAAAATAAAATAACTAATAAAAAACTTTTTAAAGACAAGCTTTTATTTGAGCCGTTTACTAAAAAGTATAAAATAAATTTAAGTCGTCGCTGACAATGATTTAATTATTTTTTGTTGAATTATTTGGTTTCAAAAAGCTTGTCGTGCGAATTGCAATAAAATTATACTTCGACATGTTGTTACTTACCAACCAATCATTGTCCAATGAAATTAATTGGTATTTACTTTCATGAATACTTTGTAAAAATCAAATACTTCGACAAGTTCTTACTTACCAACTAATCACTGCCCAACCAAATTAATTGGTACCTATTTTATATGAACACTTCGCGCGACAAGCTTTTTGAAACCAAATAATTCAACAAAAAATAATTGAATTAATGTCAGCGATGACTTTAATGTATTTTATACTTTTAGTACACGGCTTAAATAAAAGCTTGTCTTTAAAAGGTTTTTTCATTAGTTATTTTTTTATGAGAATATCCTTCTGGGTACTGATGAACATTTGTCAAACGGGTATTCTGAACAGTCAATTTATAATTTACCAGCTTCAGTGGTCCATGAAAGATTGGCGTTCGTAAAATTGAATACATAAAAATTATGTGTATCTAGATCTGTAGTATTGGTATTGTAGGATCATCTGGAAAAGTACATATTGGGCCTCCTTGTATACGCTGGGAATAAATACTTTCAGTTTATCCGATCTCAGACGATACCTATTAAATCCATTAATATTGAATCTGATACATATTTCTGAAATACAGACTTTTGGTCACATACAAAATATTTCTTGAGTGAATTATGACACTCTTCTTATTCACGTTTCATTTCTGTGTGAGTTCTAAAGTGTTTTTGAAAGTTGGAAATACACCAGCTTCGGTACTGCTGGAACAGAAAAAACAGCTCACTGTATAGCTTTTTCTGGTGTATATTTCTAGTTTTTCTCAGAAAGGACCTCGCACCGCTCCAATAGGAAATTGTCTTTCGGTGAATTAGCTCGAATTTTTTATATATTGCAGAACTCGTGATGCTGATCAAATGTCTCCATTGCACCACCGCTCTAAATTCAACAGTTTAGATTATATAGGGTGCTAAAGATAACTTTTCCAAAATTTCACATGTGTGAAGAGACTTTTTTGAATATATAAAACAAATCGAGTATGCATCGATTGTTCATGCGGCCGATTCGAATACACTATAGAGAACAATGATTCCTGCACATACAGGGTTAGTCCAAGTTTTTCAGTGATTTCCAAAAAATTGAGCGGTTTAATTTTATTCATTTTCAGATATTTTGTAGGATACCAATATCAATTGCGATTGATGATATTAGCATCCCCTGAATCAAACTGACATATCTATTATGAATCTCTCATGAAACTGCACCAGTCCTGCTTATTGATATATCCAAATGCCTGAAATTCCGGAAAAGTCGGTTACAAACTCGATCGTTCACGTTGAAAGTTCACTCTGCAGATACATTACATATACAGGGTGTATCAAAAACTAGGGTCCTATACTGATAATTTCCTTGAAGTAGTTATGATTCATATTGATGTTGTTGGATTTTAATTCACTCTGCAGATTTTTTATGATGTATTGTGACATTTTATGATTTTTTGATAGTTGCTATTGAAATGAAGTTTTGTTGAGAAAAAAGAATAGAAAGTCGAAAATATAATTTCCAAGAAAAAGCAAGTTTTATTGAATAAAGACTATAATATCCAAGCGAAAAGATCCAATTTGAGCTAAACATTGTGCCGGTCTCCGATCGGATCTTACTAACTACGTATTGCAGGTAAAGCTAAACAGATGTCATTGAAGCATTTTCAGAAATACAGGGTGAGTCAACAGGATTCCCGTAGTTCATTGCTCCTTAATGTATCACTATTTCGATTTCTCCTATTTCTTTTGTCAGAGGGACCATCTAAGACCACCTTCCAAAATTATTCTCATTCATACAGGGTGCATCATTGATGCGTGGCTAACCAAAGTTGTTCTTTTTCAAATGAAACACCCGGTATATTTTCATATATTCCGATCGGCTGTTCCATTCGCTGCCCAACGATTTTTTCAATTTTGAATTCCGTTGCGGCGTTGCCGAGTTATTCAAAAGAAATCTATTTTGTAGACTTCTTTTCGAAAAATTACCTATTTCACATTTCGGAATGTTTAGTAGATATAATTGGGGAATTGTTGGTCGATATGATGATGTTTATTGAGAATACCAAGAATTTGGAATAAATTGTAGAGGATGTTCGATACAACAACACAAACTTAGCCATTTTCAAACATCGGTATTTTGATTTTTTCAAATGGAACACCCTGTGTAATTTTCATTCAAATCAACCCCTTTTTGATAACTCTACACTTTTCATTCCTCTTGTCGTGTACCTAAAACAACTCGTTTCCGAGATATTCTACATCCAGAAGTTGGACATTTTTCCACAGAAAATATAGACAATGTGCGCCTTTGGTATCATATTTGGAATTAAACTTTGCATAAAAATCATATTTTTTCGAATCTGACAGAAAATAACAATGATAAATGCAGCAAATGTTCAATATGCCTGCATTTTCACCAATACACACTTTAATCTGTTTCGGAAATTAGTATCCACACGTGCCAGCATGTCCTTTGGAATTTCCCTGAAAGTAGAACGAATTCTTGTTTTCATATTTTCAGGAGTTGTAGGCGGAGTTTGAAAGACAACCCATTTAATGTATCCCCATAGAAAAAAAAACAATTTTTGAAAGGTCCGGTGACCTTGGAGGCCACTGAACTGGCCCTCTTCTACCTATCCATTTTTCACGGAATTCATTATCAATGTATTCCCGTACATCAGTGTGGAATGCGCAGGCGCACCATCTTGTTGTAGCCACATTCTCTGCCTTATTGCCAATGAAATATTATCTAATAAATTTGATAACTGTCTTCACAGAAATTTAAGATATTTTCTTCCATTGAGATGACCGTTGAAAAAAAAGGGGCCAATGACACGCCGTCCAATGATACCTTCCCAAACATTCAGTGACTAACGTTGTTGGTGATCGATATATCAAACAAAATGGGGATTTTCAGTTGCATAATATTATGCCGATTCACATGGCCATTATTGTGAAACGTGGCTTCTTCCGAAATTAGAACATACTCAAAAAAATCATGTTCTTGGTTCAATTTATCTACACCCCATTAGCAAAACCGCATACGCTTTGGAAAATCTCTTTCAGTCAGCTCCTGCATTAACTGCATATGATATGGATGGTAATTCCATTTTCTCACCATCCGAGAAACACTACTTGAGATATTCCCAACTCCCTACTCAAAATACGTGTACTCACAGGGGGATGCAATGCAATATCAAGAGTTTTTCATCCTTCGTTACAGGACAAGCATGTTCAAACTATTTGTAAATACTTTTCCGGTTTCCTCAAATCTTGAGGTCTCGAAATGCTCGCTGGTCTAGATTTCTTCTCTCAGGAAACTTTTGTTCGTATAATCTAGATGCCAGTAAGCAATTGCCATCACTTTCCCCCAAAGCATACACCATGTTAACCATGTCCTCTAAACGATAATTCATCATGCCACAATAATTTTTAACACAACTGGACTGTAGTTTAACAATTACCTCTATTTACAAATTCCGATTGTAATTTTTTCAGCGGTAGTCATGGCTAACTAAACTAGAAAAAATAGTTACGTTTCAAAATTTCTTTTGCTGTGCTAGTAATTCATGAGTTGCCAAGAATGCTTTTGAAGATGGAAAAAAATAATTGGAACATCATTCAGTATCAGTATTTTCTATGAACAAACAAGTAGATAAAAAAATCTATAGTATTGTTGATTTGATATTGAACAATTCCTTTAAACCAGAATATTTCGGAAACTAGTTGTTTTAGGTACATGACATGTAGAATGAAAAGTTAGAAGTTATTAGAAAGGAGTTGATTTAAATGAAAATATGCAGGGTGTTCCATTTGAAAAAATCAAAATACCGATGTTTGAAAATGGCTAAGTTTGTGTTGTTGTATCGAACATCCTGTACAATTTATTCCAAATTCTTGGTATTCTCAATGAACATCATCATATCGACCAACGATTCCCCAATTACCGTCACTAGGTAATTTTTCGAAAAGAAGTCTACAAAATAGAATTCTTTTGAATAACTTGGCAACGCCGCAACGGAATTCAAAATTGAAAAAATCGTTGAGCAGCCAATGGAACAATCGATCGGAATATTTAAAAATATACCGGGTATTTCATTTGAAAAAGAACAACTTTGGTTAGCCACGCATCAATGATGCACCCTGTATGAATAAGAATAATTTTGGAAGGTGGTCTCAGATGGTCCCTCTGACAAAAAAAATATAAGAAATCGAAATAGTAATACATTAAGGAGCAATGAACCACGGGAATCCTGTTGACTCACCCTGTACATTATGTTCGACACACATCTGCCGAAAGATTTTGAACAATATTACTTATTAGTAAATAAAACTTTATCTACTACGATTGGTAGAACAACTCGAATGATGGTAAAATAATCTCTAGAAATATTGGAAATAATTAAAACAGAAACATTGATTTACAACAAAATTGGAAAATAAATATGCTCACATTCCATTAAACAGACGTACCCTATATGGGATGTATAGGTTGCTAATGAAGAACGACAGGAAATCCAGAATTATTCAAGTTTCAGTGTTCAGATGACATCCTGTTGGAAACCTTGGGCTCACCGCCGGACAACTGTCAATTGATCTTGTTTGAATATTACTTACTTGCTGTGGAATTCTTTGAACGGAAAAACAATATAAAATAGGATACCAATGAACTAAAATGAATGATGACATGAACAACGTACAGAACACCTGATTAACTTGTCCCTCTCTATGTTCAGCAGCCTCTATATGGATGAGAAGGGCATTTGATGGATACGTTATATACTGTTCATGACGTGCGTAGTCAAGGTACCAGATAACAGTGGCCACATGGGCACAACATCCAAGGGTCCTGGCTCCAGTTTTACAAGTGCAATAATATCCAAATAGAACTCGTCTACACTATTGATTTGTTCAATATCCTCTACACTTGCTTCGAATGCTATGAATAATTGATATTTGGTGGCATTACGGAATCTTGAATGAACTATCATTCGTAAAAATCTACGCTCATTCGTATTTGCATCCATTTGAAATTCATTTTCATCATGATGATATACAGTATCTTGTATATTCGATGCTGCCAATTCTACCTGGTATATGACAACAGTTATTTCTCGAACCAATTGTAAATCTTATCTTGGGAATTCATTGAAACGATCCTGTCTGAGTACTGTCCACTGACCACGTCTCATATTTAGATTTTCTGCTTCAACTCTCGCTTTAACTACGTTGACTCTATATTAGCCTTTTCCAACATTATATAGGCTAATTCTAGGTTAGCATCTCTCATTTGAATAAGCGGACGGTACTTATTTAATATCGCACCTGCTATTTGTAGGAAACATTTTATATTTTTAATATGATGTGTATCAATTAAAACATTTGAACATTGTCTTCAAATGACCATTCCGTGCCTCAAATATCCATCTAGTTTTTGTTATGATTCTGGACTTGTTGGCTTCGTCATTTACTAGTTGACTTTGTCCTCGATGTAGAACTGAAGGCATTTCACAATGAATGCCGACATTCTGAAGAAAAGGAAGAGCATATCAGTAGCCCCTATCTACAATACAAATATCAGCTGGATGAAACCATCTTCTCATTTGGTTGACATATATACTCAATTCATTCTGCAGTATGCGTGCATCATAATTTCCCGAATCTGCGGAATATGGGCCTTGAATATCCAAAATGTAACCATGAGTACCCACAATTAGGACTGGATTGATTAAATATCTCCCGTTGTGTTGAGAATATGATTGTCGTAATACCCGGAAGTTGCAAGTTTTGTCGATGTAAAAATAAGTACCATCTATATAAACTATTGCTTGTGGTTCATTGGGTAGTGGATTGTACTATTGACTCACAAAAACACTAACATTCTCAAACATTCTCAATTGAATATGGATAGAAATATTTTTCTGTTAATTGAAAAATCCACGATTAAAATGAAGTTATTTTTTTTAAATGTCTAACAGAAAACAACGATGGAAGATAGTGACTAAAGTTTATCTTTCAGTCGCAGATGATTCCACATCTGATTTTATGAACATCCTGTTTATATTTTCAACAAATCAAACTAACATGCCGTTCTATGAATTGTTCTCTTGCTATTGCGGTAAATCCTATATTATCGGGTACGAAACGAGTCATCAAAGATTCTCACACTTCAGTTATCACTAAACTTGTTGCCTGACGGCTTGAATAATTGAAGATGATGATTAAAAATTCATGAAAAATACCTTTTCGGAGTTTGCATACGAATGCCAATAAATATTTTTTAGAAATATGTCTCTTATATATCTTGTCTTGGTACATATACACAATGATTATGAGTCACCAAACTGTTCTTCTGTGATCGGAGCAATGGATTTGAATTCCTCATCAGAAAAACTATTCTCGTCTACGTAATCCAATTTACACTAAGCGGCAGTTCTGAGTTAGTTTAAAAATAATTGAAGTTCCTGGCCTTTCAGAGCGTAAGGTCTATTGATATATTTCAAGCCTATCTGTAGGATGGGAAATAAAAACCCACGATCTTCAAAATGAATTCTACAGGAACGGGTATGTTCTGGTATATAGATGTTCTGATTTATGAACACGTTGACGCTGCATTCTATTGCGAGTCTTTGAAGATCAGCTACATCATTGCAAAGAAGATACGTGTGCCTTGAGGATTCTGTTAAAATAATCAATCGCAAACATCCTGGATCTTCTTGAAGGTGATGAATCTCTTGAATAATTGATTGGTTGCATATCAAACAGATTCTATTTCCATCAATTTCTGCGACATGCCATCTTTCAATGGCAATTTCTCGTTTCAATTCATTTGGTTCTCCATCGAGTCGCGCCATATTTTGTGTATTGAATATAACATCACACGTAACACAAATCAATCGGTGACGATTAGCCATTTTTTCAATTATTGATATGACTTCAATGAGAACTTAACATATGCAATGATTGCAAAATGACTATTCAATATTTGTTAATCAAATGGATATGGTTGCTATATGCCATTCCAAACCAGAGCCATTCTGACCAAACTAAAGTTGCAGCTAGTCCATCTCCTCTCCAAGTGTGGGTATTTTTCGAATGAATTTAGTGTCGGGATAGTATACATGACTTATAGTGAACATTTTATGGCATAGGCTTACAACTGGAAAGTGTGAGTCCATATTTTTTCGTAATGAAGAAAGCATTTATATGAGATTATATTGGCCACAAATGGTTCACAGCAGGCTACCAAACATGTATTACTTTCCGTATACAGGAAGTTTCAATTACCAATCAATCGACATTTCACCAATTGAGGTGTGAATTCGAGTAACGAGTATGTTTTGCGAATTGGTAGTTTTGCTAGTCAATAGTGGGAAGTCGATTGTGGTTTATTCTAAAATTCCATACGCAATCTATAAATTCTCCAAGGAATATTGAAAATGATTGTTGTAACGCGAATGTATAGGTACCAAACAATTTTTGTAATGAAATATGAGCATTCAGTTATTCAATGATTTTGTTTTATTTTTTTATATTTTTCGAGATTTATTTACCTTCACTCGAGTCGTTCTACTACTCGTAGTAAATATAGGTTTATACATATCATTTAAAATATTCCAGAGAAAATTGTTCAAAATCTTTCAACAGATGTTTGTCGAACACATATTTGTGGAAATGCTTCAAAGACATCAATATCAATCATAACTACTTCAAGTAAATTATCAGTGAAGGACACTAGTTTTTGATCCATCCTGTATATTTTAAGTATCTGCAGAGTGAACTTTCACCGTGAACGATCGAGTTTGTAACCGACTTTTCCGGAATTTCAGGCATTTGTATATAACAATAAGCAGGACTGGTGCAGTTTCATGAGAAATACGTAATAGATATGTCAGTTCAATTCAGGAGATGCTAATATCATCAATCGCAATTGATATTGGTTTCCTACAAAATATCTGACAATGAATGAAATTCCAACGCTCAATTTTTTTGAAATCACTGAAAAACTTGCTATCTTTGGACTCACCCTGTATAGCATATGTACGTGCAGAAATCATTGTTCTCTATAGTGTATTCAAATCCGCATGAACAATCGATGCATACTCGATTTGGTTTATATGTTCGAAAAAGTCACTTCACAGTGGAAAAGTTATCATTAGCACCCTATATAATCTAAATTGTTGAATTTAGAGCGGTGGTGCAATGGATCAGCATCACGAGTTCTGCGATATATAAAAAATCAAGCAAATTCCCCGAAAGCCAATGTCCCATTGATGCGGTGCGAAGTCCTTTGTGATGGAGTCCTCACAACACCCAAGTAACACAAGAGAACTTCTTATTGCGCTCTAAGTTTTATAAATCATATATTATGGTAACTTATAAAGCTGACCAGCTATATTAAAGCTTAGTTCGGCACTAAAGTTCTTATAAGGAGATTCGGTGAAATAAAATTGCTGATTTAACGCTCAGCTCTATAAGAGTCTGCTTTATAAAAGCATCTAATATATACTTTCATTACTTTATTGGAGGTTCAGTGAGATCTTTCATACAGATACAAATCATACTCATTTATGAGTGCCACATAAATAAGTCTTATATAACATTCATTCAATTGTTTCACAGCTAGTCCTCTGTAGTGGCTATTTATTACTGAGTTTTAGATGGTCTTGAAGCGAAATATATGCCAAATTGGTTTATGCCTGTAAGACAGGGGTATTCAATAAAGCATCAAAGAGCTTAATTTTGTTTTGGAGCCATGTCTTCTACCATAATAGAACCCTTTTTTTAATTTAACGTGGAGATTTCTAACCTTAAATATAGTTTAGAAATAAGTAGGAAAGATTTTGAACTATTGTGCTGTTGATTTGAGACTTGAAGAGATTTTCGAAGAATCAAAATCGCGGAAAACCACCAGCAAGGAATTAATAATTGAACAGAACTGTTCTACGGCAACTTCAGTAAACAAAACCAGAGAATCAGAGTTGCTTATTGCTGACGAAAACAGTACTCGAAATGAATTAAGAGAATGGGCAATTACGCATGGCATTAGTCATATTGCTCAACAGGACTTACTACATATTTCGAATCATCACCGATATATGTCGCTGACACAATATATCTGCCGATTGAGGTGAACAACAAAATATTTGTTACTTACAAGTTTTCTCGATTTGAATTTCAAATTTTGAATGTTGGGGAGTTTTGAGGCATGAGTTAGTGTTTGTTATGATAGGATTTTTTTTTTCATATCGTTTGTTGTTGACCTTCAGCACCTTCTGTATAGTTGTATACGTGATTTTTCTGGCTAAGGCCCGGTATTAAAGGTAGCAGTTAACCTCCGCTTGAATTAACCCAGTGGTTGGAATGTGCCCTTAACAGATCATTAAATAATACAAATTTCATTCTATCTACAGCTAACCGGAGGTTAACTGCAACTTTGTTGAAGTAGTAAATTCTCAATTCGAGGCGTCTAAAAGATCCGGCCGATAGAGGTCAGACCTCTTGTGGTGGCTTTATAAAGGCTTATAGAGTAAGTAGCACTTCTATACAGCAAAAGAACTTCTTCAAGTAGTTATAACTGCTCCTATGGAAACCTTTTTGAGTTCTTTCGGGGAACCATCTTGTAAATTCGAAAAGAATATATGACAGCGCGGCCATTGTTGTCATTTCAAGAGGGTTTTCAATAAATTGTGGTTACTAGAAAATGAAATTTTGATAAATAGCACTTTTGAGGCTCACATAAACGCACCATTTTAAAACCATTTAACGGAAAAAAAGTGAAATTATTTTTTAATAATAATTTTTCAATATATAAAATTTTAGTTATTTTGAAGGCGCGTTATATCATTCCGAAGTAGAAAACACAGCCGTATTGGTGCAAAAAGTATGTTTAAATATAACTGTTGAAAACTTATTACCTAGTAATTTTCATTTGTTACAAAAATGTCTTGCTTTTCAAACTCAGTTAGAGTCCATCCAATATCAATTGCAGAAGCTGTTTCTATAGGGAGCAAATGAAAACTCACTTCGCTAACACGAGCGTATATGCGAAGAAACGGAACGAAAAATAATCTGTACTACTCGTTAACATTTTCCGTCGGCAAACGGTAGATCAAAAGAGCCGATAGTCAACGTGGACTCGAGTGACGGCTGTCTGTTGTACAACCGATTCGTCTGGGCCAATCAAGTCGGACATCAATGCTGGCAGGTGTGTCTCTACGATGGGAGGTCATAAATCACGCGTTATAATTGTTTTTAATAGCTCTGAAAGATTAAAAACCAGTAGCGTCCATGGTCTTGGTGTGTGCCGATCGAAATACGTTTTAGGATATAATAATAACCTACATCAAACAATGAAAGAAAATATTTTTCTTTCTTAATGTATTTGTATAAATAAAAGCTTGTCTTTATTTTTTTTCATTTTTCATTATTTTTAAAATCTTAAAATATCTAAATAAAATTAGTTATCTTCGCCACTGCTGCTCACAGGATTTCGCCGCGAGACTTTTTTATGCTTCTGCAATTGATATTGGGAAAACTATATATAGCGGGTAGCGTTGCCATACGGCAACGCGAATTCCAAGTAGTACTAATGGCTCCATCTAATATTGAGTATTGTTAAAATTTTAACGTGTAGTATGACAATCAACTAATAACATTTTACCATGTTTTGGAAGTGTTATTAGTTGTGTTTTTATATATTTGTATGTATTTATGAGTAAGTATTTTTATTATTAATTATTAATAATTGTTTGATTGTTTATGTCCCTTCCACAAAGCTTTGTCAACAAGAAACTATCTTAGACAATAAAGTATATTTTGATTGATTGATTGAATAGCCAAGAACGTAAAGTCAAGCAAAACACTTGTATTCTGCTTTCAGATGCATTGTAGAACTGACACTTGTGTATTATTTCTGAATAGCGTTCTGTATTTTGTTGTAAAAACGTTTTAAAAATATTTGTTTTAAAATTTGGGAATAAGGATGGACTTCCTAGAGTAAGTACAATAAAATGTAGTAAATATTGACCAAAATGAATATATCTTAGGAATAATTATTGTCAGGTAGTTTTTTGACGTTGGTATACATAGTTTCATTCGACAAATTCCATTAGTCCAGTTGTATTAGCTCAAATAGGTAGGTGTATGGCAACGCTATCCACCTATCGGAGCAATATTTGTGTAAGTGTATGTAAAGTTGTTTTTCTTTTCAGGCAAGGTTTTACCTACGTTAGAGAAGGCACTGAATATGGCGTATAATGAGGAAATTATTCCTGTTCGAATATATATGGAGCCGCCTGAACCTAATGTTCTTACAGACGAAGATTCAGGAGACGAATATGATGGGGCCCTAGTAGACAATCTAAATAGACAACAACTATGTTCACATGTTGAAATTGTTTTACCTGACAATGAAAGAATAGTTGGTAATGAAGAAGTAGCTATGGATGGAAATCTCCATAACGGAAAAGAAATTGGGTACGAATGTTCAAGACCTGGTAAACAAAAAATCACTTGGATAAATGGTGATATCGTACCAAGAAACATCGATTTACCAATACCGGATTTCACAAGATTTCGCGACCAAACTTTTGTGGAAATTTTTGAAAAGTTCATCGATGACGATAATATTTTTTTTAGTATCAACCAGATATGCTTTTTTTGTAAATGGAGCCAATCCAAAAATTTCACCAGAAGAAATGAAATGTTTTGAGCAATTTTATATTTGACAGGCTACTGTGAGTTACCTGGGCGTGATTTTTATTGGGATTCACGGGATGATATGAACAATCGTATGGTAAGCCAAGCAATTAGAAGAGATAGGTTCAGACAAATAGTAAAATACTTGCAGTGTGCTGATAATACAAAGCCTGATTTGAACGACAAAACGTGGAAGCTTCGGCCGCTCATGAACAAAGTAAAAGGATTTTTTTTTTAACTGGGAACAGAAAGATATTCAGATTACGACGAGTCCATGATAAAGTACTTCGGCCGTCATTCATGTAAACAATTCATATGCGGCAAGCCGATCCGTTTCGGATATAAAATGTGGTTCTTGAATACTCCATCAGGTTACTTACTAAACTTTGATATCTATCAAGGAAAGAATGTTCTATACTACCTCAAAAACCGGGGGTTTGATGGTACTGGTACTATTAGAGACAACCGAGTGCCACAGTCTTGCCCTTTGCCTTCCATGAAAGAATGTAGGAATAAAAGAAGAGGCGAATATGAATCAGCGTTGGATAAGGAAGATGTCATTATTATGGTGAAATGGTCAGATAATGCCCCAGTATCAGCAGTGTCTGAGAAAAAGATCATACAAGTAAATAGGCCTTCCGTAATTACAGAATATAACCGCTTTATGGGGAGAACAGATTTACTAGATGAGAATATGAATAAGTATCGTATCAGTATAAGAAGAAAAAAGTGGTGGTGGGTTATATCTACCTGGCTCTTGGATTCCTCGATGACAAACGCTTGGGATACAACTCGAAAGGCAAGGAAAATAAATGTTTCGCAATTGAATATAGAAGAGAGATTGTGCAAACATATCTGAAAATATATGGGGTTAGCACCAATAGGTATGGGTAGACAGTCGACATCTCAGTCGAGTGCTACGTTACACCGTATATCGGATGATATCAGATATGACGGTAAACACCATTTGCTGGTTCCCAACCCCGAGAAGCAAAGAAGAAGATGCGCAGGAGAAGGCTGTTCGTCCATCGTAAGAACCATTTGCAAAAAATGTGACATATGTCTTTGTTTAGAATGTAATTTTATATTTCATAATAAATAAATGAAATTGACCCCATTTTTGGCTAGCGTTGCCATGTGGCAACACATATGTTTGTAAAAAAAAATGTATAAAAAAAACATACTTCATATTCATGACAACATGCAAATAATGAGAAATTTTTCAACTACATATCAATTTTTTCAAAAAACAAAATTCAGCCGTTAAAACAATCAAAAAGTAACTACATTGAAGCTGTTGCGTACACCATTATACGGTTGCTTTATAATTGCAACCTCTAACACTTATACAAAGCAACTCATTACTTCTTAAAACTTATTTACACACTATATAGCAGTGTCTCGAAGCCTTGAAATAATGCTGTATAGAAGCTGATAAATTGAGGTATGGATACTCCATTAATTCTGAATTACTGTTTACAGTATTATACTATATAAAAATGTGGAGTAGATGTTGTTAGCGCTTTCAAGAAGCATGAGTATACTTTGCAAATGAGATTATTACTATATTCATAAAATTTAATTTATTTCAATGTTTAGGACCGTGCTTCTTCCTAGTGGAGCTCCTTTTCGATTTGAAGAACCTGCCAAACTCGAAGTCCCCCTCTTGAAAAAAACGGTCGATTCTCAACTTCCTACGTCAAACAGATGGGGAATCACGTGAGTGATAATGAATCAGCGTGCCTTTTTGTCCTCTTGTGGAACAGAACAATAAAAATCGGTACTTGAGTACCGCCCATTTCAGTTATTCGTCAACATCTTGTATATATGCGCTATATCTCTAGGATACGAATGGTTTTCAGATTTGGAGCAGTCTCCAGAGCTAATGAAAGTTATTTTCAATTGGTACATTGATGGTATCTTTTTCAAAATGGATTTTAACAAAAAACCTCGAATAACAATTTAAATGATCCAATCATATTCGTACGCCTATGGCACATGTAGTGTAAGTCGTACTAAAAGTGAGCTCCCAAACACTATCAAATAATTTTAACAAAACAGCCGCATAAATTTCGAAACTTTGCAGAAAGCCTGACGAACATATTTAGAACAAGTGAGTTTGAATTTACAAAATGGTAATAACACGAGAAGTGCGGGAAGAAATCGAAAACGCAGTTATCAAAGCAGTAAGTAATTCCCTGAATTCAGAATTACTCATAAAAACAATCACAAACAACGTAGCCAGTGTAGTTATAAAAACAATTGAAAATAACATAGCATTGCTGCAAATCTCACTGGCGGATCTGAAAGAGGAAGTGAAGACAACAAATGAACAACACGAAAATAAAATACAAACATTGGAAAAAGCATAGGGGGGAAACACTTGAGAATGGAGAAATAAAGGAGAATATTGATAGATTGGATCAAGCAGTCGCTCAAACTGTTTAGAATTTTCAACATGAATGAAAAAAATCAAGAAAATACAAGGGAGGAAATTATAAACAAACTGTAAAATGAACCTAGGGATTACCACGAATGAATTCATGATCTGCTATAGAATTGGGACAAGAAATGACGTCAAATCCAGAGGAATTTATCTCAAATTGAAGAACGATGAGGTCAAGCAACAGATATACTTCTAAAGGGCACAGGAATAATAATCCGTGAGGATCTAACCAAATCAAGGGTCGAACTCCTCAATGATACAATCTCCAAATTCGGACTGAAGCAAGTAAGGACTGAGTCAGGAAAAATATACCTGAACACCGACAATAAGGTCACAATGATACGAGGTAAAATAGACTTAGAAAAATGTACTCAACATTAAATTCCAAATTGTTTCAATTGAGCAAATTATAACTATTTTTTTTCTCTTTCTCCTGCTTCTTTTCCCTTCGAAATTGTACCTACCACTATTTATAGTTTTTCAATAATATGCCATAACCTTCATTTCTCTATTTTTATGTTCTGATACATTTTATGTATAGCATACGAATATGAATAAAAAAGTATTCTTTAGGGGGCATCACGTCTCCTTTCCAGTTTGTAATTTAGAGTAATGCTCGAACTCATCAACGAATTGGATAACCAAACTATCGAGACTGAAATATGTGATCATTTTCATGATTATTTTCGAATGAGATTGGATAAGGAAAATCACACTTTGGGAGTGATACATTTCAACATACGGAGTCTAAGAAAGCATATGGATGAACTACTTGTATGGCCAAAGACTCACTGGACATAATTGTACTTTCAGAAACAAGAATAATTGATTCGGTAAGTAACTTTTCGATTCCTAACTTCGCCCTATATTACAACGAATCAAGTATAAATAAATGTGATGGGACCATGATTTACATTAAAAACAACATATCAGCAGATGTAACAGTGAAAATAAATAACAGTCGTTTCCTAAGAGCAACTTTCACCACTAATCATCTATCAAAACAGAACAAAATAGGACTAACAGCATATTACAGACCTCCCGCGACAAACAGTAGTGAATATATTGAAGATTTGGGAAACTACCTATCCACCTTAAATAAAAAAAAGAAGAAATTTTTCTAGGGGATATAAACATAAATTTATTAAATATCCTTAATAATGAAACAAACTACTACTTGAACATTCTAGGTTCCAATCATTTTATCTCGTACATAAACAAACCAACCAGAGTAACTAAAGATACAAAATCCGCTATTGATCATATTTTCATAAGGACAGAAACTTGTTTAAAAAACAACGTATCAATTTCACCAATCATTTTTTGTACAGACATGACAGACCACTTTACCCTATTTGTAAACCTTACTTTCCCAGAAAACAAAAAGCAAAAACAACCCAAACAAAATAAAATAAGGCAAAATATCCATTATAAAAAATTGAACTCATCACTTTCAACAGAAACATGGAAAAGTATTTTACTTGAAACGAACCCGCAGCAAAGCTATGACATTGTCATTAGTAAACTAGTAAATCACATAAATTCGTACACGTGTGATCAGTCATTAAAGAACAACAAATCAATCATCAAAATCAAACCTTGGATTAACACAGGGCTAGTGAACTCCATAAAGCATCGAGATAACCTAAAAAAACAACTCCTGAAAGAATATTCAACAGAGTTAGTATCGGAATATAAAACTTACAGAAATAAATTAAACTCCCTGTTGAAAAACACAAAAAACAAGTACTACAAAACACAAATAAATCAGACAGGTTCAACTGGAAAAAAATATGGAACATAATAAACAACATACGAGGTGGAGATCAAAAGAAAAACATCGAAAATAATGACATCATACTTGAAAACAAAAAAACGATCAGTAATAATACAGCAAAAGCAAACGAATTTAATAGATTTTTTGTTGACATAGGTAAAAACTCAAAAACCCAAAAACTTTTTATCAGATATTAAAGTAAATCAGTCCTTATTTTTGGACCCTACAACAAATAATGAATTGGTCATAATAATAGCAAATCTAAAGAATAACTCCACACCAGGAACAAATAGGATAAACTCAAAAACATTGAAAACTATTCATACCTATATTTTAATGCCGCTTGTCCACATAATTGATCAAATTTTCTCTACGGGGGTCATACCGTGGCAATGGAAAATTACCAATGTAACACCAATTTTCCAAGCAGGAAAAAAATCGCAAATCAATAACTATAGACCTATATCTATCATAAATACATTAGCGAAAGTATTCGAACAATGTGTCAAGAAAAGACTGATTGAATTTCTTGATGAGCACCATATAATAACAGACAGACAATTTGGTTTCGTGAAAAACTTGAACACAGAAAATGCCATTATGGATTTTCTCGAAAATGCCCTGAAGGCCATGGACAGGTCAACCAAATGCTTAGCCATTTTTTTGGACCAGGCCAAGGCCTTCGATACGGTTGATCCCGAATTATTGATGGAAAAATTACATAACTATGGTATTCGAGGAAATGCATATGTGATGATAGAAAACTACCTATCCAATCGAATCCAACGGGTAGAAATTGGGAACGAAATAAGTGAGGAACAAACTGTAAAAACGGGTATACCACAAGGGACAGTTTTGGGACCGATACTCTTTCTTGTTTACATTAACAGCATAACAAAAATCAACAACTTTGTAGGCGATATAATATGTTACGCCGATGATACTGTACTAATTTACACGGGACCATCATGGCAGGAAATAAGAAATATAACAGGAAACAAACTTACAAAAAATATACTTATGGCTGAATATTAATAAGTTATCGATTAATGTGGATAAGACAAAGTATCTGACCTTTTTCCCCACCCTCCGTGACCAACCAAAATAATTTAATTAGAAAATGCACAAACCACCCTGTAATAACCAGAACACTTGTGACTGTCAGACCATAGATCACTACTTCAACAAAATACCTTGGAGTCATACTAGACCAACACTTAAAATGGACGGAACATATTAACTTCGTTACAAAACGACTCCGGGTACTAATGCACACCTTTTATGAACTACGCAACATACTATAAAAAAAAAACTTGTACTTTATACGTCTCTTGCTGAATCTATTATCAAATATTGTATTCCTGCATGGGGTGCAACATTCAAATCAGCCATCAGTCCGTTACAAACCGCCCAAAACATTTTACTGAGAATAATTTTCAAAAAAAAATTGACTGTTTTCCACAAATAACTTATATCAAGAAACTAACATTTTCAATATTCACTCACTGTACACTTATAACTGCCTATTAAGAATGTTCTATACACAAAAAAAATACACACACATAGGGTAATTCGAGGATAGATGGCCCAGGTTTTGAAATTTCATGTTAGCATGTTTAAACGTTGAATTGAAATTGCTGTTAATTTTCATAACGAATCTTTATTGAGTTTAAGAACATGTGCTAAATACTAAAATTCATGAAAAAATTAAACTTATGGTTTATAAAAAAAATAAAAATAGTTAACAAAAACCATCTCCCCCACAGTGGTGAGGTGAGATGGCGCAACTGAAAACAAAAGATATTTTGGCCAAACTGTCACTTTGTTTTGCATACAACAACACCACAGTCATGGCAAAAGTTAACAAACTTGGCGCAAGAATCGTGAAACCATTTGGAGCAACGCAAGCAATTAACCCAGTCGTCAGATTTTGTGGATTGGGAATACGTTTCGCTACAACTTGCGCAAGACTCGTCAGCGTCGTCCATATCATCTGAAGAGTCATCCAATGTAGGTGCTTCTAGTTCTTCGTCTGAAGATGGGTCACGTTTGGGAGCTTTCTTAGTGTTATTTTTGGTCACTTTTGATTTCTTCATTACT
This sequence comes from Gonioctena quinquepunctata, assembly GCA_018342105.1. NCBI lineage: Eukaryota > Metazoa > Arthropoda > Insecta > Coleoptera > Chrysomelidae > Gonioctena > Gonioctena quinquepunctata. The sequence goes on along the minus strand of JAFIRS010003083.1, from coordinate 78,614 downwards.
GGTTCTGATTTACTGGTCTTTTTTTCTGTGTTTTCTTAGTCGCTTTCTTTTTTTTTTCGCCAATTGTTGCCTCTGTGATTAGAATTTCTGCCAGCTGCTTGCTCCGGGCTCGAACCGAATTAATGGCAGCAGAAACAACCGGAACTGGTGAGATTATGTCCAGTATTTTGCCAGGGGTACATTTGACAGGAGTATTTGCATTAGTTTCTGCAGGCGGTTCAATTTGTTTTCTGGTACAGTTCCACCTACAGTCTGCCAACTGCGGCCAGGTTGTTGATTGTCATCAGCTGAAGCTTTATTCAAACTTTGAGAACTCTCATCAGTATTTTGTTTATTTTCAACTGCATCATAGACCTGAAGTATGATACTGTTTTCAGTCAAATAAGCGTCATCTGGGATAGCTGAAGGGTTAAATGGCACAATTCCTGTTGCCTTAAATGCCGAAGTTCCATTGTTTACAGTTGCAGACTTATTCCATCCTTCAGCAAGTAACTTGCCAAATTGTAATCTGGTGATTTTTCGCCCTGGGTTATTTTTAATGTATAAAATGCGAGCTGAGTAGTAGTTTAATTCAAACGATCTGAAAAACATATATCTAACGGTTGTAAAAATTGTGTCGTATGACTTGGTGAGCACAGCAATATGATGTTGTGGTCAACACAGTATTCTAGCATCTCAACGTTACTACAGTGTGAAGCATGACCATCAAGCAATAACAAAACTGCTCCTGTCGGTTTTCTGGGAACAAACTGATCCTTGAGCCACTGAAAAAAGATGTCACTGTTGACATAGGCTGACTTTTCCGACATGTAGACCGAGGATCCCGGAGGCATCCCATCCTCAAACTCTTGTTTTTTATTTTTGCCTTTCATTACGCAGGTATGGGGAATAAAAACGCCTTCTGCGTTACAACAGGTTATAACCGTGATGGTTTCTCCCTTTTCACCGGAGCTGATACTTGCGATGTTTTTAGATCCTTTCTGAATAATGACATGCCCTGGCCTATTATTTAGCTGTAAACCAGTCTCGTCCATATTATAAATATGTCCAGGTTTATTGATGAGATCGTTTTCGGTCAGAATATTTCCTAGCAGCTGAAAATAAGCCTCAACGTCTTTTTTATTCATACCCAAGGATCGATTAACGGAGACCCCTTCTGCTTTTCTGACTGACAGCCTTGGGTTTCTCTGCAGAAATAACTCAAGCCATGGAAAACTAGCTAATCTCGATTCCTCATTAAAACGATGTTTAATGCCCAGCTGTTCGGCCAATTTGAAAGCCAGAACCGTTTTTTTGGAGTTTTAGGATATGTTGGGCCAATTTTGCTTCAGCAGCTTCGCCTAATGTGGAGGAGGGTCCAAGAGGACCTTTCTTTACATTTTTCTTCAATTTTCTTCTTCGTAGAGTGGTTGCCGGTACCCCAAAATTTCGAGCAGCATCATTCACTCCCATTATATTTTTATTAACCGCTTCAATGGCTGCAGTTAACTGTTTTCGGTCCAACTAGCCCTGGAACAACTTCCAGTGCGCTTGTATTTTGTAGGCATACTGAAAAAAACGAAATTTTAATAAGCCATCTCACCTCAAAAATATGTGAACCATCTATCCTGGTTGTGAGAGGAGAGATGGCGCACATCACAAACTAAACACGTTTTGGAATATGCGGAATTTTAAGGTTATACATCAAAACTTGAATGTTTTTACTCACCTGAGACGATAGAGTGATTTAAATTATTATAAAATTTGATGTTCACTGGCGTGAAGAAGGAATTCGGAAAAAATATTTTGGTCCCCACCGGATCACAAATGAAAAGATTTTTCAATAGGCTGTTAACCGGTAAACACAAACTGTACAGCGGCTTGTTTACTATGAACTGAAGTACTTCAGAGCGCAGCCGCTCATCTTCAACACTAGCGGTGGCGCTGTAAAACCATTGCACCATCTCACCTTCTGCGCCATCTATCCTCGACTTACCCTACATTCAAAAGAAACCCGATCAAAAATGAACTTGGAGACAAACCGAATTTTTCAATAAAACTGACACAAAATTCTTTTTTTTTCTATGGCCCAAAAATATTCAACATGCTTCCAAAACATCTGAAAGTTATACAATCCCTGAAAATATTCAAAAAAGAAATAAAAAAGTATGTACAAAATCACTCTGACAAATTTCCACTTTTTACGGAATTACATATTAGTAAATGTGTGTCGTGCATACAAATAAGTTATGCACCTTCTTTCACAATAATTACATACCAAATTGTAAATGTTGTTCAAGCAAAACCAACACGTCTTGAATTGTCCAATCTCATTCGAATCCTAATCTGTAACTTAATTTAAATCTTCACCCTGCATGCGAATGCCATTCATAAAAACATACATGGTAAATGCCTTACTGAATTAGATATCACAACACAGGCTTCTAAGCCTAGCGTGAGTGTGCTCCAGTAATGCATCTAAATATAGAATTCCATTTGTTAAATAAAAAATAGCCATTATAGATATTAGAATTGTAAACCAAATTGAGAATGGTACTAATGACAAATATTGTATTATATATTGAATACATTTTGATTTGAAAAAAAAAATATATGTTTGTTTTTATCCTATATCTTGAAAACACAATAATTTCTATGATTTTTCAGAAAATACCATCACAAATGTTATGTATTTTTGTCTATTCAGTAACTGAATAGATCTTCTGGAAAAAAGTATTCTTAACAACTTACTGAAACAAATTGATAAGAACTATCGGGACTATAAGTCGTCAAAATAAATGTGGAATTGCAAACATTATTATTGAATAACTCCTTACCTGATTCATACCGCCTACTAAATGGATGAAACAGCCTTGAACACTTCAAGCGAGACTGCAACTCTGAATCCGTAGTGTTGTTTACATTCCCTACGTAGCACAGGCGAAATAAAAAAATTGAAACTCACCTCCAGACGGAAAAAATAATCCCATATATTTATGTTTTTTTATTTTCTTAATTCCACTTATTTTTTTTTTCAATTTTGACAATTTTTTTCTATTTTTCCTACTTTTCGTTACATTTTTTCACTATTTGTTACTTATTCTTACTTTTTTAGGCTTTCTTGTGACAATCCTACTTTGTACTGAAATGTAACTCTTGAGTTACATTCTGGCGATTTGTACAGCTATTTTCTAATTGGCACACTAGATTCATACAGGTGTCATCCAAAGACTTCCTGCAGATAACTGATTAGTTCAAAATTATTCACAATATGATACATCCTCCTTGGAATCATGAACATATATGTTGAGTTAACCGATAGATAAACCGAGAAAAACACAAATCAAATAGTTATGATTCATCGAAAAATACTCTGTGCGGCATTCACGATTTATGAATGTAATAAACACGTCTGGCCCTTATAAACACGAGATGCTTTCAGGAATAATATACACAAAGTAAGCCGGTACTCAGCTTTTGTACGAATCGAATTTACGTTTGAAATAGATGGTTCAAACGAATTAAATATTTTATTTAAATCCCTAACCTACTAAGTTCAAGAGGTTATGGGTCCAGATTTCGCGTAACTGGATTAATTACGGGAACTGTCGTGATTGAAGTACGCAGTGACCGCAATTCAACAAAAACACTGAATAAAACTAATAAAAGAAATACTCAGCAGTTCAATGGTGGAATATATGGTATATGGAAATTCCGTGATAAATCATTACTCGCGGAATTGAATATTTTATACGTAGTTTAGGAATACATTCCTGGTGAACCCAGTGACAGTTGGAAGAAACATGACTTGATTGAGAAAGGTGTTATCATAGAATACCTAAGTGATTTATGTTTGATATTTGTAAAAAAAATCAGACAAACGGTAGAGGCGTATTGAATAGTCTGGATACGATTTATGCAAGAAGAAGTTCAGCAACTCATTTGGCATTAAGAAAAAGGAATATTCGTCTCAAGCTCAAAGGAAACACGCTGCTGGAGCCAAACCGAATTAAACAAATCATCTGTTACTTACTCTGCCTCCATATTACGACGGAGTAATCACAGCATTAGAAACGTTGAGCGTGGATAATTCAAACATATTCTAGGTAAAAACTGAACTTGTTGATTATGAGGTGAAACTCAAAGAAGCTACAACATCATCAAGTCTAAAGCCACTAAATACATTAAGTAGTTCTCACACCAACGAAAAAAACTCTAAATCAACTTCATACAATAAAAAATCCAGAAAACAATTCCTTAAAAATAAAAGCAAACAACACAAATCAAAAGGAGGCAAATAACATTCTCCATATAAATCATCCCATATGTGGCCATTGTGGCAGAACAAACCATTTAAAAAAGGATTGTTATTTTTTATAAACAGATGATTGAAAAACAACGAACCATACAAATGGGTCTCCCCAAACCAAACCTGGATCAAGACAAAGGTTTTGCTTTTATGATTGGTCATTACCTTCCATACACAAGTGTAATGAAGATGCATCATTTCTGCTAGACTCTGGAACAACTGATCATATCGTGCTACGATCTACCTACTCCCAAAGGAATGTTGTGGCTAAAATAGCACTCATTCCAGAAATAATACGACCTATAGATGTAACAAAAAACCTGATTTTACTTCCACGTTTGCAAGAAAGAAAAGCGTAAGAATTGAAAAGAACAATGTCATTATTGCAACAGGTAAGCCCATAAATGGTTTAATAGGCATATATTTCCAAATGCCTGAAGACCATGGGAATATCAATAATATGGTGAACACTGCTAACTACCAGATATGGCATGAACGATTAGGGCATTCCAATGGCCAATCATTTTTAAAATGAAAAACTGAAAATGGTAGAAAGTCTTGACCATATATACATAAATCCAGAAAATAATGTAAATAAAAAAAGGATTTGTGGAACGACATTTATTAATGATTCATAGTGATGTTTGTGGTCCAATATCACCACCTCCCACAATCGATAACAAAAACTATTTAGTAATCTTTATCAACGATTCCATACATTATACAGTAACATATTTATTAGAATTTAAATCAGAATTTCCAAAGGTATTCAAAGATTTCGTTGTAAAAGGTGAATCACACTTCAATTATAAAATAGTATATCTTAACTGTGACAATGGAGGTAGATTTCAAAGGATATTGTGCTCAGAAGGGCTTTTCCATTGAAATGTACCACATATACCTCAATAAAATGGTGTCGCAGAGCAGACGGATCGCAACCTTACAGAAAGAGGTCGTGCGATGATTTTTACATCGAGGTTGGAAAAATCTTTCTGGACGAAGCTGTCTTAACAGCTACATACATAACAAATATTTTAGCAACCTCAATAAAACACCATATAAACAGGGGAATAATAAAACGCCCAGATTAAAAAAAAATTAGGTCCATGTTTTATGTGCATCTCAAAACTAAGGAAACAAAATTTGACCAAAAATCATTCAAAGGAATCTTGATGGGATATGCTCCCAATGGATATAATGTGTGGAGTGTGTAATGTGGAAATGGGAAGTTTTTTCGTAGTTCGTGACGTAATTGTCGACGGGACGAATTCGTTCAAAATCACTGGATCTGTAAAAAGTTATACCGATAGTCAACGTGGGTTTGAGTGACAGCTGTCTAGTTCTTCAGCAGCCAATTAAAACGGACCGCAAGCCAATGATAATGATTGTAGGTGTGTCTATACGGTTAGACTAATAAATCACCAGTTATATACGTGTTTCAGGAGGTCTGAATACAAAAAAGCCAGTAGCGTCTCTGGTCTGGGATCGAAATAGTGTTTAAAATATTCTATTTTGTTGGAAAATATTGCTTTTTTTCGACTATGGGAAAATGAAATTATGATGATCCGATGGCCTATTAATACATACTTCCTCGTTTATGGCATCTTTCCTTATTTTGACGTATTTTAAAAATATTTAAATATCTTAATAAAATCCGTCTCTGCTGCTCAAAGGATTCCGTCTCGAAACTGGGAAACTTGTTTTTTATGCTTCTTCAATTGATAATGGAGGAACTATAATTCTGAAGACAATATACTAACGAGTACACACACATCACAAGAATCAAATCCTTCTAATTTAAGGAGAAGTGAGAGAAACAAAAATCATTAATTGCCCCACTATACTGATCAAGAGATGAATAACTATATTTTTAGTAGATTCTTTATGCAGATACTTTCAGAAGTGCAATACCGAAGACCTTTACAATGAAATTAAAACAAGGGACGATTGAGATCAGTGGGAGCAATCCAAAAATGATGAAGTTGATTCACTCACCTCTAATAATAATTGGTCGTTAGTAAACACTATCTGCCAAAAATATTATCAATTCCAAATGAATATCTACTATAAAAAAATTGATGAACATGCAAAAGGTTTCAGTCACCAATATTCAAGTGATTTTAATGATACATTTGCGCCTGTTGCACACATTCCTACCTTAAAATTTATTTAAGCCCTCTCCAATCAATACGATTTATGTGTCCATCCCATGAACGAGAAAACTGCAGACAAAAATAAAGTATGCAAACCTCATAAAACAATTTATAATTTAAAATAATCATCAAGATGATAGTATAAGCATGTTGACAAAACGATTAAAGAGCTTACCTTCAAAAGTTCTTCAACTGATCCATGTTTGTATATACTAGACTGAGGTAAAATAAACAAGAATATTTACGTTGTCCTGTATGTCGATGATACTTTAATTTGTAGAGGAGATGAAGAATTCACAGATCATTTGAAGAATCATTTGAAAATTAAAGAAAGACTGTTGAACTTTTTCTAGGCATGCGCATTCAAAGATAAAAAAATACGGTAACCCTGTATCGAAACAAATGTTTGAACACAGTTCTGAACAAATATGATATGTCCTAATAGAACCTGTAGAAACGCGTCTTGGTTGGTTGGTTGGTTGAAAGCTGACGAGCCAGAGACAGGGTTGGCACTTAGCTTCCCTTGACACTGCGACCAGCTGGGGTCTATTGTATCACTCAGTCGTCAGTGGTTCCTCATTCAAACAGGTTTTTGCCTTTAATTAGGTTTAGTAGCCTATTGATAAGGTTCTTCGGATTCATGCCTGTTTCCGGGTTGATCTCTCCAAAAGTTCTGTGTCGCCTTCTACTCAGGGCGTCGCAGTCGAAGATAATATGAGAGGCTGTTTCCTCCTCTTCATCACATAGCCTACACTCCACGGTTTCCCTGCGTACTCCCATGGTGTTTAGGTGTTTTCTTAGGCCGTAGTGTCCAGTCAACAGACCTACTATTATACGTGCCTTCGTTCTGTTCAGGTTCAGAAGGTCAGCCGCCAGGGTCCGGTTTGGTGCGTGCCCTACCATGACTTTGCTGTGTATTTGCCCGACAATTTGATCACAATATTGTTGGTGTCTTCTTTTTATCCACTCGTCGATCAGGGTCCTGCATCGGTTTTTGCTAATCCCGTGTGCAGGTTCTGGCCCTGTGAATAGCGTTTCAGATGCTTGTCTAGCTAGCTGGTCCGCTTTTGCGTTGCCTTCAATGCCTCTATGACCTGGCACCCACATCAAGGTGACCTTGTTGTGGTTTGCCAGCTCGATGAGGTTCTGGAGGCAGTCCCATACCAGTTTAGACTTTATCTGTATAGAGTTGAGTGCTTTGATAGCACTTTGACAGTCAGATAGAATGTAGATGTGTTTTCTCCTATAACCACTCTCTAGATTCTTCTGAATGCATACCATGCTCCCGTTCCTTCAACTGTCTTTGAACCGTCTGTATACCAGACTATGTCCGCAGTTGATTCTGATTCTACACTCGGAGCCCATCCAGATGCGTCAATTCGTATTTCGAATGGTTTTTCGAATGAGTATAGGGGTTGCATGTAGTCTGAAATCATTTCGAGTTCTTCGATGTTGATTACATGAGTGATTCTGGTATGTACAGTTGTTCGAATTCTGTTTGTTTCAGTCTGTATGCACTCATCCTGGCCTCTCCAATGACATATAAGTCGAAGGGTTCGAGGTTTAGGATGATTTCCATTGCAGCTGTTGGAGTGTTATTCATTGCACCCGTGATACAGAGACAGACAAGCCTCTGGATTTTCCCAAGGTTGGTTTTTGCCTGTCTTTGGCTCGTTTTTGGCCACCATAAGAGTGAGCCCTTGGTCTTATTACCGCTGTGTAAGGCCAGTGCATGGCTTTCGGTTTGAGCCCCCAGGTTTTTCCAAAAGCTCTCCTGCACATCATGAAGGCTATTTTGCTTTTATTGGTTACATGTTGAAGATGCGGGTTCCAGGTAAGTATCTTGTCAAGAATCAGCCCTAGATATTTCACCTGCTCTACTACTTGTAATGTTTCACCGAAAAGTCTGGGAGGTGCGAGATCTCCCATGTTCCTTCTCCGGGTGAAGGGAAAATGCGTCTTTAAAACAAATAAAATTATTACGAATTAGCGATGAAATTCTTGATTTTCCTTGTACGCACAAGCCCATAGCAATAAACCTTTTAAGCAAGTAATGAAGTAAAACTAGTAAAGAACTTCGGGGGGTATCGAAGTTAAACTAGTAAAAAACTTTGAAGATGCCTGGAAAGAGTTTTGAGATATATTACAGGTTCTAAAGACCTTATATTAACTTATACACGCAACAATAATTATGTAAATATTATTGAAGATTTTGTATTTTGACTGGGGTGATAACGAAGAGGATAGAAAAAGTACAACAGGGTACCTATCCAAAGCCTTCGAAAACTGTACTATTTCTTGAAACTCAAAAAAGGCAAACCTCAGTAGCTGCGTCCCCAAGGAAACATAATCTATGGAATACTCAAACCTTTTGTATAGCAAAGATTCCCGCAAACCATAAAAGAACCAAACATATTGATATAAAATAACATTTTACAGGTAAACAAATATTACAAAATGAAGTAATACTGAACAATTGGCTGATACCCTAAAAAAGCCACTACCTATACCAAAATTCCTACTCACAATAACAAATGTGGGACTGAAATGATTTTTCTATTAATATTTCTTTTGGTTTTGTTTTTGAGTGGGAGACACAAATCAAATAGTTATGATTCATCGAGAAATACATTCTCAAGACGATCGATTTATGAACTGTAATAAACACTTCTGGCACTTTAACACACGAGATGCTTTCAGAAATAATATACCAAAGTGAGTCGATTATCAGCTTTTGTACGAATCGTACTTACGTTTGAAATAGACGGTTCAAACGAATTATGTATTTTATTTAAATCTACTACCTACTTATTACCTACTAAGTTCCATAATATACATGTCAACTAAAAGCGTTGGATGGATTTATTTGCCTGAAATAATCTCCTGCATCAAGACAAAAAGAAAGAGGCAATAACTGAGAAAGCCAATGATAAATAATAAGGAAAAAAAAACTTAAAAAAAAAAATTAAACCGAGGAAAAACGGAACTGAAAAGCAAAAAATAAAATAAACCTTTTTAGTCTTAATAACTAAGCTCCTAAACTAATGTAAGTAACTAATTTAGAGTCGGCGCCAAACAAACAAGCAAATGAGTAATTTAATGATCTTCGTTGATTGTTTGTTTGACGTCGACTCAAAATTAGTTACTTACATTAGTTTAGGAGCTTATTTATTAAGACTAAGAAGGTTTATTTTAATTTTTTGCTTTTCAGTTCCGTTTTTCGTCGGTTTAATTTTTTGTTAAAAAGTTTTTATTTTTCAATTTTTTGTGGCTGAAATCTACTAATTACTACCGACTTGTTTTTTGATAACTTCCAAAATTCTCACATACCCACTTTACTTCAACTATTACCATTTAAATAATATGATTATCTACTTTTATTACTTGTTGTAATATAAATCATTGTTGTTATTCTGGTTAGTTTATTTCATTACTTTGTATATCATTCCATCCTCTCATAGAATATAATGATTGGGACGGATGTAGGAGAACAAAAATAATGACAATAGCGATCTGTCATTGTCAACTACATATGTGTGCCAATGTTCACAAGTGAAAAATCAATTATCCCCTATTATTCAACCCGTAAGGATGGATAATCCCATTCGAAATCCAAATATGATCAACTATGAGGTATACTCTATCTAATTAAAAAAGAATCATCCAAATCGAAAAACCCAGTTCAAAGTTATGCCTGATAGAATCGGTTAACGACCAGAATTCAGAGGGTGAGTGATCAATATCCTTCATTTTGCTACCCTTAGGAGTGGATTTCATCTTTAAATTCAAATGGGACCAACTTCGAAGAAAAAAGAATTATCGAAATCGGACGTTTCAGTAAAAAGTTATGCGTGGTCATACATAAAAAATATATATAATACGCGTAGACTAGAGAACTTCCTTTTTGCTTTATAAGGTTTTATGTTTGGACGCACAATTAGTCACCAAATTCAAATGTTCAGTCTATTTTAAGAAGAAACTTATGGTATACTACTACCAGACATCTAAGAGACTCATTATATATGGTAATCCGATACCGTTATCATGCCCTATTGTTCGAGGTGTGAAATCCATGGAGAAGGGGTTGGGGATTCTAGGTACGGATTTGAATGAAAATGCGTAAATTACCTCCTATTACATTTTAATGCGCGATCTAAAATTTGTCCACGCACTTTGATTGATTTTTAACCTATTTACATTATGTTTGGATTAGGTTATGAACTATTTTTTTTAAATAATCAGGAAAAGCCGTCAATTAAACATATCTTGTCTGAAAATTTCATTGTATCGTGTACGTCCCTCCTTGGGGTCGATCGAGGGCTTAGCCTTATCAGTAATGAATAATAATGAATCTCTTAGATGTATTGCAGTACTATACAGAATTTGTTGTTTTTCTTATTTAAAAACCGAGGATGGATATTGCTACATTTGGCACGAATCAGCCAGTGGCGTATCGTCGCAGGAATACACTTCTATTATTTGTCAATTTATAAATGATAATGCTACTCTACAACCTGGACAAACCCTCAACTTGTATAGCGACTGATGTAGATCTAACGGCTAATGGCCTGATTAATATGTCGATTAATTTGATTTTTACCATGAAACAAACACAAATAGAATGACAATTGCGTCATACAAATATAAGTGTACCTGCTGACTATATCGGATTATGAGGACAGGGAAAAAGCCACGCCTCTACATTATGGTTTAGATTATGGTCTCTTCAAGGATTTTCATCAGTTACAATTTTCGAAAAAGGATATTAACTTGAAGCTATCTAAAGTTTCTATATAGTTTTTTTGATATAATGTTCGAACAATGCATTGTCCTAACAATTATTTAAATTTGAAACCGCCTAGAATGTCAGAATAAAAGGCGTTGGAAGCTTACATTTTTTTATCAATTTAGTGGGTTGCAAATTATTCAACCCTTGTTTAGTTTCTTGGAATCCATAGGGCAGTGACGTTCGAATTTGTAAATTTAAAAGCATAAAAAATCTATGCAATTTTACAATTGTTGTTCTCTTTGGTCATTTTGAAACTCGCTTAATATCACCAAACTTACTTTGAGTAGGTACATTGATATTCTACTGGAAGATGATAACATCAGTTCAATTTTTATAACACGTAAATTAACTTCCAGTGGCGCCCATATAAAATCTGTTTTTAATCAAAATTGTAAACTGATCTTAGTGTATATCTCTGATAAGAACCACATCAACAAAATTCCTTACTCACTCCTATTGAAGTTTTTATTAACAAATGACTATCCGGAGCAGGGTAGCAAAAAAAAACGAAATTTGAGAAATCTTGTCTCAAGTGTTACAAAGAAAGGGTTGTGGTGGAGTAGTGGTTAAGTAATCAGGCTATCAGGCAAGAGGGTCGGGTTCGATTCCTAGCAGTGGATAATTTTTTCGTCGAAATCCAGATTTTTTTTCCAGATACATTTTTTTTTATTTCATAGCGAAAAATTTATATATATATATATATATATATATATATATATATATTCCAAGTTTTTGAGTGAGTTCAAGAGCAGTGAATAATCATTATGAATGAATTGATCTGTGAAACAATTCCTTTGATTTTGGAACGAGAAGAATTGTTACAACTTTCCACGTTGAAAATTCAAATATGATACGTGCTAAAGGATTTTATCACATTTTTCTTATTTTCCATTAAGCATTTTGCTTCTCGGAAATTTGCGGCCTTATTATCAAAGATTGGAACCAATCAAGCTTCGCATTCGTGATTTAATCAGACAATAATAAGACCTCAAATCGCACTCAGTAAAATTTCCAAGCAAAATGATCTCTCGAAAATTTGAAAAAAATGTATAAAACCCCTATCACTTATAATATTACCCTCGATTATATTTTTCAAGTTTCATTGGATACATTTACTGTGAACATTTCCGTTAATATTCTCGTTTTAATCCGATTTATACTTCCACAATATTTTAATCGCAAATAAAAATGTTGAATTGGAATTTCCGAAATTATAATCATATTTTGCCTCTACTTTTCTCCAGAAATGGAAACTCGAAAGAAACATATCTAGTTGTTGGCTAAATAAGTACAATTTATTTGGTGTACATGGTGTTCAGGAGCTTTCGTTTCTCAACCTGCCTCAAAATACTCTCAAAATAAATCAAATCATTTAAAAAGAATCAATTGAAAACGAATGGATATTAATGGATAATGGATACTGATATAAAAATTATAAATCTTCTGGGAAATGTCTGGCATACACCTCCCAACATTTCAGTATTTTTAGAATGGGAAAGCTTATACAAAAAACACTTCACATAAAAAAAATTATGTACTACAAATTCACAATTTTTCCATTTATTGACATTCCACTTATTTTTTCAACTCAATTTGAAGATTTTCCATCCTCCTTTATAATTACTGAAATTGGGTCAACGCTTTGGAAAAATCGTATTGTAGTTCCGAGTTAAGGTCAATTTATGCATCAATGTCACTATCATAGTCCTTATCACCGTATTTGTCTCATCATAAAAACGAGTTGAAACTGCACGTTGCAATGGAGCATTTATGCGACTCTTTTAGTTTCAGTTTCATCATTATAATGAGAATATGACCTCCAGAGTTGGCAAATTTAAATTTTTATGCTTATGATTAAGACTACATATAGAACGCGCATGTGCATAAATAACTATTTGACAAATGACACAAAAAAATATTCATTTTGACTTTTGTGTTTCTGAAAAGAATCCCAGCGAGCACAAACATCCCTGGGAGGTGTGCTCCGCGATAATAAACACTATTGCAATTCTCGACCTTACAGACATCGCGCAAGGGAGAAAGTGAGGTTAGAAAATCTAAAAATCTGTGAAAGTAACAATTATTTCCTCTTAAAACCGTGAAAAGAACAAAACACTATATTGAATCATCCCCCGATGGAGGAATCTAGCGGGAGAAGTCCAAGTTTAACACAAAAGTGAAACAAGTGATAACAAAATGCTACAAAGGAATACCTGATGGAAAACACCCAAAAAAGACGTTTTAAAACGTGGAAAGACAAGTGAAATAGATAAAAACAGATTACTAAGTAACTGTTCAACGGACAACAGTGAAATTTCTAGTTGCACACTTGCGGAAGCTGAAAATCTGTGAAATTGTATACTACTTCCTCCAGATGAGGTAAAAAAAGGAAAAGATGAAGAAAAATGTAATGCTCCAGAAAATAGGCAAGACGAATGAACATATAAAAACCCGAAAAGACACTCCCGAAAAATCCGGATACCCAGAAGCGAAAATTCATTTGGGACAATGAGCAGAAAAGTTGAATAAAATGAATTATTTAGATATTTTTTTCTAATATACTACGTTCATAAAACGGACAAAAAAGTATAAAACAATTATTTAAATAACTTTTTAATATACCACGTTTATAAAACGGACTGAAAAGTATGAAATAATGTATAGCCCTATACAGATTCCCAACCCCATAGAAATTGTCTGGAAAATGTGTGATAGTGAATGTCCAATAGCTATGAAAATAGAGCTTTGAAACGAAAAATGTGGGACACATGCAATTAATAATTGAAGCATGTTAGTTTTCTCAACGACAGCTACTCCATTCTCTTTATTATTATCTATTACATGCGCCCCACGTTTTTTAGAAAAGTTATTGGAAATGTATTTGTCCTGGAAAAGTTTTCAGAAATATATAATCTTCTATATAGTAAAAATGAATCTCGATTCTTTCTAAACGCAAAACGTGAGAACAGCTGGACGATTTGGATATAAAAATTTAATGTTCGTAATAGCCAGAGGATGGTTGATACGGAAAAAAACAGGAAAGTTGCCCGGTAATTGGAAAATTCCGGTAGGTATATAAGAAATTTGGCGAAGAATAAATAATAGTTTGAAAAAACTAAAAAACACGCTTTTATAGAAAACCAGACTAAAAAAATAGAAAATAAGAAAAAAAATTATTTTATTTAAAAAAAAGCGTGGGGTGCATGGTATCGCCTCGGTGTGTAATGTACTATATAATTATTGATACCATGCACCCCACCCTTTTTTTAAAATAAAATAATTTTTTTTCTTATTTTCTATATTTTTAGTCTGGTTTTCTATAAAAGCGTGTTTTTTAGTTTTTTTAAACTATTATTTATTTCCTACTTTTTAGCGTGTTTTTTTAGTTTGTTTTAAATATTTGTTTTATAATTTTTTTGCAAATTGAAAAATGGAATAATCTCATCAAATTAGTTAATCATAATCTCCGACCCCAAAAACCCCCACATACCAATTTTGAATAGAATCAGACCATAATCACAAAACTCGGCCGCCATTTCAAAGCCGCCATCTTGAATTTTCCTATTTTCACAAAAGAATCATAATATTCGACCCCAAAAACTTCCATATACCAATTTTGAATAGAATCGGACCATAATCCCAAATTCGGCCGCCATCTTGAATTTTCCAATTTTTAGAAAAGAATCATAATAATCCACCCCAAAACCCCCACATACCAATTTTGAATAGAATCAGACCATAATCACAAAACTCGGCCGCCATTTTAAAGCCGCCATTTTGAATTTTCCAATTTTTACAAAAGAATCATAATATTCGACCCCAAAAACCCCACATACCAATTTTGAATAGAATCAGACCATAATCACAAAACTCGGCCGCCATTTTAAAGCCGCCATTTTGAATTTTCCAATTTTTACGAAGAATCCTAATATTCGACCCCAAAAACCCCCACATACCAATTTTGAATAGAATCAGACCATAATCACAAAACTCGTCCACCATTTTGGAGCCGCAATCTTGAATTTTTCAATTTTGACAAAAGAATCATAATCTTCGACCACAAAAACCCTCGGATACCAATTTTGAAGCGAATCGGACCATAATCACAAAACTCGTACGCCATATTGGAGCCGCCATTTTGGTTTTTTTTCACACAAAAATTTCTTAATGCATTGTCACCGGAATTATGTACACCTGCCAAATTTCAAATCATTCGGACGTCTGGAAGTGGGTCAAAATCGCGCCCAAAGGAGTCGGTTACAAACAAACAAACAAACAAACAAACAAACATACAAGTGAAGCTAATATAAAGCGTGTGAAAAGACTATGGAGTCATTTATTACCAAAAAGGAAATAGTGGTTAGACTATCGCCCACCAAGCAGAAGGTCTCAATAACGAATCCCGGTCGGGGTAACATTGTTTTTTTTTAATTTTATAAAAACAACGGCTAGATCATTCAGCTAATTGTTTTTTTGAAAGTTAGAATATTCCAAATAAGGTTTTTAGGAAATAAAGGATTTTTAGGAAAATTATTGGAAATTCCTTTTTCCTGGAAAAGTTTTGTCTGTGTTGGTAAGCTCATAACTTAAGAACGGCTAGACAGATTTGGCTAATTTTTTTTCGGAAAAATGGGATAACGAACGGAAAAACGGAACAACAGGAAAACGGATAGCAGGAAAACATAAAGCTGACAGGGTGGAAGACATAACCTAGATAGAACAACACAAAAAAAAATTGGCAAAAATAAATTCTAGGCGAACGAGAGTTTTTATGAAAAAAAAATTTGGACAGGACAACGTCTGTTGGGTCAGCTAGTAAAAAATAAATAGTTTGAGGTCGATATGTTTATAATTAACGGTATAAAATTATTTCCAATAAAATCATTTGTTGGGTGATAAGTATTACCAAAAATGTATTCATTATTAATTTTAAGTTCATTTAAAGTGAATAAGTTATATTTACAGATTAACATTTTCGTTTTGCTTTTTCCGTGTTATTTGTTATAAATGATTCGAATAAATGATTTATTGGTTGTTAATTAATTCAGTTAACTATGAATAAACTGTAGGCATGAGCGTTTTTCAGTTATTATTCCTGATCTTCAAATAAAGGATTTTTGAATGAAATATAATAATATAATAACTTGAAAACTTTCATTTTAATTGATCACCAACAGATATACATTTTAGGTACTTTTGTAAAAACACGTGGTAAATTATACCAAAATCGTTGATTCTTTAGTTCAATAGTTCTATCACGTTTGTATGACTTTAATTACCCCAAATATTATATCCACCTATTCCATTTATTTTCATTACATTTCAAACCTAAGTATACTTCCAGGATTTTCGATACCCTCGGTATATTTTAATTATTTTCAATACATCTCTAGTACTTTAAATAGCTTCAGTATACTTTAATTATTTTAATACATTTTCAGTACTTTAAATACTATCATTATCCTAAATATATTTAAAATATTTCATTTGTGCGTTTTTTTGTCTAAATATTGTTCATTATCAGATATTAAATTATGGTGTTCATATTGCATCTACAGTGGTATTGTTATTTTAGGGTTAGAGCGATCCTCATGATTTTTGCTTACAGGATAATGTATATGAAATATGTACTTCTACATTAGTATATTGCAGAAATATTCCTTCCAGGAAAATAAATCGAAAAGAATCGACTACTGAGCGAATTTCAGGAAATAATATCAAGGATGACATACACAAAGGGTGAATCCACCCAAAAACAATAAATATGTCTCAAACATTCTCATTGTGGAAACATTGACGATTCCAACAGTTATGGGAGAGATATTACCTATTTCGTTTCAAGGCCACTATTAAAAACCCCTGACCTACTTTTTACTAAGGGTAGATACCTAACAATGAGAATGCGTCGTTAGGATCCTCAAAATCTCAATATCAATCTGAGGGAATCGACTATATATAAGAAGTTTCCTGACAAATATAAACATATTTTAATTTCAAACATAAACACAAATCCATGGAGTCCCCCAGGATTCCGAAATAATGCATAATTTTCAGCTATTTTTACTGGACTATCTATATTTTTCCCATAATGTAACGAATGACTCACCTGCATTTACCACCAGCAAAATTGCCACCACACAAGGGAAGACAGAAGCCATGATCCAAAATTGATATCACTTTTAAAAGGTGGAAGCAATATTATTTGTAAATTGTTTCGTACTACCCACAGTCTGTAGAAACAAGAAGAGAATGGAGAATAGGAAATAATGATTTTACGTCACGCGGACACGGACACAGAATGCAATGGAGCGAGTCTCGCGTCTCGCCTCTCGGAGGTGGAGGAAGCCCAGGGAAACATTACCTATGTTGCCGATCATTCTGAAAAACTTAGTAATCCAGGACTATTCATGACGCACGTATTTAATAATAGTTTAAAAAAACTAAAAAAAAACACACTTTTATAGAAAACCAAACTAGAAAAATAGAAAATAAATTTTAATAAATTTGAATTAAGAATAGAGTGAAAAAAATTAATAAATATAAATTAATAATAATGTAAATAGGAAAAAAAAAGCCTGGGGTGCTTTTTAATATTCAGATTAAGCACCCCACGCTTTTTTTCAATGAAATAAAAAAAATTCTTATTCACATCATTATTAATTTATATTTATTAAATTTTTTTACACTATTCTTGATTCAAATTTATTAAAATTTATTTTCTATTTTTTCAGTTTGGTTTCCTATAAAAGCGTGTTTTTTCGTTTTTTTAACTATTATTTATTTATTTTTTAGTTCGGTTTTTTATAAAAGCGTGTTTTTTTAATTTTTTTAAACTATTATTTGTTCTAATCTACTATTAATTCCGTGATTACTATTAGTAACTGTAATTATTTTCCAAATCATGAATGTGTACAGCTGTATTAATAGTCAATTCTCGATTTTAGAAGTAATTCAAAGATGTTAACGTTGTCAATATATACAGTGAGCCGCCATCTCGAATTTTTCAATGTTCACGAAAGAATCATAATATTCGACTCCAAAAACCCCCACATACCAATTTTGAATTGAATAGGATCATAATCACAAAACTCGTCCACCATTTTGGAGCCGCCATTTTGAATTTTTTTATTTTGACAAAAGAATCATAATCTCCGACCACGAAAACCCTCAGATACCAATTTTGAAGCGAATCGGACCATAATCACAAAACTCGTTCGCAATATTGGAGCCGCCATTTTGTCATTTTTTTCACACAAAAATTTCTTCATGCATTGTCACCGGAATTATGTACACCTGCCAAATTTCGAATCATTCGGACGTCTAGTAGTGGGTGAAAATCAAGTCTAAAGGAGTCGCTTACAAACAAACATACAAGTGAAGCTAATATGAAGCTTGTAAAAAAAATCGACCAAATATAATTCATTCAAATGAATGAGCCATTTTCCTCAAGTACGAAAAATTCCCCACTAGCAGTGCTAGTAGTCCGGTAGGGACAAACATTACCTAACTCACATTAAAGTACATGTAAAAATAAACATCAATTTTTTTTTAACAGTAGACGACGTTCCAGGAGCCAAATAAAAAGTTGCAAATGTGAAGGATAATAATATAGCAACATTAAAACGGTGGCTAGCTTGTCGAAATCTTATAATTTCCGGTAAAAGAAATGAATCAATTACAATGAATACGATTCAAGAGGTCATTTTTTGGCAACGTTTTCGCGCAAAAAAATCACTCATAATGCATCCTTTTTTTTACCAGCTCAAACTACAAACACCAAATCACTCATTTTCGGTACAACTTCCCACAAAATGTAGCCGGTTTTATCGAAAAAATACTCCTTTAATATTTACACCTAACCTAACTTTTCACATTTACTAAATTTTATCCGTCAAAGGGAAAAAGTATTTTTTTGATGAAATCGGCTATATTTTGTGCAAAGTTTTAACGAAAATGAGTGATATTTTTGCGCGAAAATTGTGCCTAAAAATGACCTCTTGAAGAAGGAGAAAGTCAATATATTTCTAAAACGGTATGAGACCGCCGCGTTCCTTTCAGATTTGTGTTCAGGAGGCAAAAACACGTGAGAAAAGTCGAATAGCTATTTTCAGGAGCATGAGCACGATCCCTTAACATTTACCTAATCTACCTTACAAATCGTAGAAACTAGTTCAGGATTTTCTTCAGTTAGACCTTCACCACCAATAAAATGTTAAGAGCAAACATGAATATTTTTTTATTTTTTTTTTTTAAATTTCCTCGGGCATGTATCCATTTATCACATCTAACCTTATCAATTTGAGGTTTAACGAATGGTATAAAAACACGTATCCCTCTGGATATCGATTAACCAAAGTACAGTTGTTGGCATTGTGGTTATTTTTTTTCATTTATTTAATTATTTCAAATAATTCAACTGTATCACTTAAATAACACCATCTTAAATAGAGAAGGTTTGATGTTTGTCCCTACCACAAGTGCTGTCTCCCGTGACAAATTTGCCACACTATTCTCAGGAAAAAGACTCATTGAATAACTTTTGGGTCTGTATCAGAATTATGGGGGTAACACTCATTCCAAAGGTGTACATATCAGAATCTTGTGTATTTCAGTACCACCATAATAATAATAATAAACTGTTTCGTGTGTCTGAAGTCAGCAACGAATTCTTCAGTATGCATTTCGAAATTATGTCCTATTAGTTTTGCAGCGACCTATCCCAAGAATAGACTGAATTGAAGTGCATTCATGGCAAACAATGGAAACTGTTGTGTCTCGAAACCTAAGGAAAATTTAAAATACAAAGATTTATTTCCCACCGAGTGACAGAACTCGAGAATGGAGAAAAAAGGTACCAAGAAATTTTATAATAATGTGGGAAAAATGTGTTCTTTCCAACAAAATATATAAATTTTTTTTTTAATTCATTCGGAAAGTTTTTTTAAGGAATAATAACCCAGACAGCACGGAATATTCCTAGAATATTCTCTAAATATCCGAAAAGAGAAGAGTATATTCCGAATATACATGGAATATTACTAGAATATTCACATGCCTCTAGCATATTCCAGGTTTTCCAATTCCGGAATATTCTCAGAGAATATACCACGAATATTCTCGTGAGAATATTCCTGTATGAATATTCATAGAATATTCCTGTGCGAATATTCATGGAATAATCATGTATGAATATTCATAGAATAATCAAAATTTAATATTCTGTATTATATATTCATGGAATATTCTCCCTTATTTCTATTGAATGAACACCAATAACCATTTTCGAGTTCAGAATGTGGAAAAAGTATGAGCAAAAGTGCGAATAGATGTATTTGATTTGCAAAAAGAGTTTTTGTTCAGAACTACTGTCCTGACCAAATTATAATTGGTCGGAAAATATCGAGGTACACTTTCACGACCAATCATAACCATTCCGCGCGCGTCAGCGTCTGTTCATCCGGTAGTCGTAGCTTAACCCGATATCAGAGCTGTTAAGTTGAATGCATTTTAAATTGACATTTGACATCTTTTTTTTTACTGGTATTGCTTACTTTTGCATATTTGTATGTGAAACTACTGTGTTTGGAATTGTTTAACAAATATTCTTAAATAATCACCACAGTGTGGTAAGTACACTTTTATGTTACCATTCATTTCATTCCATAAAAATTTCTTTTGTATATCGCTGGTCATTTCATTCTCAAGGCGTTTTCTACAAAATGCCTAGAAGAATGAAAAAGAATCAGTGCTTGGTATAAGGAAGTACACCAGGAAACTGAAAATATTCTTAATACAATTTTCACACAAGCTCCGTCACTTCATGCAAAAGGACAGTAATCAAGTTGAAACTATTAGTGATAGAATGGATTCAAGTTTTTCTGATTCAGATACCAGTAGTACGATATTGCAATTCTTGTTTTTCAGAGATATCATTGGAGTGATAGAAGAAACGGGTTAATAAAATATGTGTTATTATTATTATAACGATATTGAAATAGACCTGTTCAAATGTATGTTGTTTTATTTCATTGTAGGGAAGGGGTGCGCAGTCTGCGGAAATCAAATGGTTTTTTTTCTGAGTGGAACCTGCAATTCCAATCCACAAATACTCTGAGGAAAACAATAACGTATTGCACTACTACATAATTTTTGAAATGATGTTTTGTTTCTTGACGAATGTAAGCAAAAACATTGCTTGAATTGTCAGGCATAATTGTAAAAGTGCCATTCAAGATTTTATATTTGAGGATACTCATGTGGGGAAACAGTTGTATTTTTCTTTACTTTCTTAATTTCTGAAATTTCAGGCAATGGTTATTTTGTTCTGAAAACCCTTCAGGATATTCAGGGAATATTACTATCATATTCCTGAATTACTTTGAATATTCTCGGAATATTCATAGAATATGTTCATGGAATATTCTAGGAATATCCATTCTGGAATATTCATGGAATATTGTAGGTATATTCTGGATATTCCAGGAGTATTATTTCTGGAATATTCTGGGAATATTCTGGATATTCCGGGAATATTCCTCAGGGAATATTCAAGGAATATCTAAAATTTTCCCCACCAGCACATTCTAGGAATATTCCAAAAAATATATGTATATTCCTGGCACATTTAAGAATATTCCAATATCCCAAAAAGAATATTCTATGAATATTCATGGATATCCAGTGCTGTCTGGGAACATATAACTCGAGGTCAAGAAAATATCTATTGTGAAACTTAACCAGAATATGTAAAAAAATGAGAACTTTCAAATAGTTAATGCAAAACTCTTTTAAATCCAGACCTAAAATGGCCAAAATTCATTTTAATGGGATATATGAATATATATATATATATATATATATATATATATATATATATAAAAGAAGGGTAGTCTCGTGACTGGACTAGTTGAAAATAACTATGAATTTGAAATAAACTTTGTAGAAAGGATATTCCTTGAGGTTGCAGTCAAAATAATGGCCTATGAGAAAAGAGAAACTCTTTCTTATTTAGTCAAGCTTTCGAAAATGTTCATTTTCATTATCAAGACAAGCTGTGGAGAAAAAAGAAAACACAATTGTGAAATACGATTTTAAACAAATCTATAGAACTTACTAAGGTGAGGTTAAGTGAAGACAGCGAACTAATCACCATTTTGTGATTGAGGAACTTTTCAAAATCATATCACTATGAACAACTACTAGTAATATATATAAAAATTAAACAATGGCACTCGCACATATTGTTTTAGATACTTAATTTAAACACTTTAAAATTTGACAAGCACAATAATTACCACATGGTTGAAGCATGACTGAAAAAGGAAAATGGTGGATGACAAGTAATACATGACATGAAGTGTCAAGTGTCAAATGTCATCTGTCCAAAATTGAACAATATATATATATTTATATATATATATATATTGAACAAGGGAGCCAAACATGTGAAGTCTAATATCAGAAATTGAGGACTTAAATTATCTTCACAAAATTCAATATAAATTGAAATAAGTGGTAGACTACAAGCGGAAAACAACTACTTTCATGGCAAATACCACATAGAAAATTGAATGATATCTGCCTGAAAATCTATGCAAACTTCCATTACAATGAAAATTGATTGCAAATGTTTCTTTCTGTCCTCCGTTTCTAATATTAGGAGTGAAACTCAACCTAGTGCTGTGGGTTTCAGGAGTGTCAAGCTTCTGGCGATCAGACTAACGCAAACAAATAACAAAAGAAGACTTCAACTTTATAGGAGCCCACCATCCGCCTACAGCCTGGGACCATGAAATAGCTGTAGGCAGATGGTGGTCTCCCTTGAAGTTGAAACAAAACTCTCTTTCTTCTCTTGTTATTTGTTTGCGTTACTCTGAACGTACTGGAAGCTTGACTTTTAATGTTGTGGATTGGCCTATACTGACAAATTGTTGGTGACCTATCGATGTTGCACGGAATTTCCTGCCTTCGAACTCCACAGCACTAAGCTGAGTTTCACTCTGCAAATTATATATGTGGCATCTATAATTTGTGCATTTCACATTTTCATACTTGCCGGTAGTTATTAGTACCCTGAGAGGTTTGTATCAAGTTTGAGGAAGACCACAAGCCGTCCTGATGATTGGGAAACCATGAAACAGCTGTAGGCGGATGGTGAGCTCCTTTGAAGTTGAAACAAAACTCTCTTTCTTCTTTTTTTATTTGTTTGCGTTACTCTGAACGCACTAGAAACTTGACTTTTGGTGTTGTGGATTGGCATATACTGACATTTGTTGGTGACCTATCGATGTTGCACAAAATTTCCTGCCTTCGAACTCCACAGCACTAAGCTGAGTTTCACTCTGCAAATCATAGATGTTGCATCTATAATTTGTGCATTTCACATTTTCATACTTGCCGGTAGTTATTAGCACCCTGAGAGGTTTGGTTCAAGTTTGAGGAAGACCACAAGCCGTCCTGATGATTGGGAAACCATGAAACAGCTGTTGGCGGATGGTGAGCTCCTTTGAAGTTGAAACAAAACTCTCTTTCTTCTTTTGTTATTTGTTTGCGTTACTCTGAACGCACTAAAAGCTTGACTTTTTGTGTTGTGGATTGGCCTATACTGACATTTGTTGGTGACCTATCGATGATGCACGAAATTTCAAAGCTCTCAAAATTGTAGATGGTGGGCAGATAGAAATCCAAATTTCAGAATCTAATGTAAGAATCAATATAGCTTTAAAATAAATGTCCGATGTGGAATTTTTAATGATAAAATTGTGGGCCCAGTGTTTTCCGGCAAAATTTGAATGCACAGAAGTATTTAGAAATGTTACAAATATTTTTATTGGGTTACCTTGGCAACCTTCCGCGACGTGTTGGAGCCAACATATTTTTTTTGCCCAGATGGTACACCTGTTTACTAGACTCTAGAGGTGAGAGCGTGGCTGAATAGGGAATTCCCAAATAAGTGGATAGGGCGATACTCAAACAATCCGTGGCCTGCTAGATCTCCAGACCTAACTCCTATGGTTTTTTTCTGTGGGGATACCTCGAAGAGAAGGTCTACAGCAACGGCCTTTTAGAGATATTCAACATTTGGAGGGTACAATAAGAAATTGTTGTATGATGATCACCCCACAAATGCTCATAAAAGTCACAAGAAAATTCATAGAAGAATCGTGAGGTGTATTCAAAATGAAGGACGACACAACCAGTAATACAATAGGAGTTCCGTATTACATTATATTTCATATTGAGTTTGCTTTCTGGATATCTTCATCAAAAGTGAATTGAGAATAAAAGTTGTTCTGAGTTGCTTTTCGATGTTCACAGATCATTTATAGCCTACGGTTATTGGTACACTGTTCGATTGCTTTCAATTGTCTTTGAACTGTAGATGTCATTTATTATACCTTAATTATGAAAAATATATTTTTTTCTCAATGGCAACAATAAATTAGATTTTGTCGGCACCAAGTTCGATTAATGCAATTTTCTAGTTGATAGTTGGACGGAACTCAATTTCATATGGTCAATAAGTGTTCTATGACATTACAAATTCTCATAATACATAGGGTAGTAAATAAAAAAACTTAAAAAATCAGTAAAAATTTGTTTTTGGAATAGGAGGCTGTAATTCTGAATTGAGGATATTCTTCAAATTAGGTGTATTTTGAAAAATAAAGGTACTTTACTCTCAAGCTACTTTCAAATTATTCCACCTTCCTCGTATACTAAAGTAGATAAATTTGGATAGTGCAATTTGAGTTTGAGCTGAAGCAAAAACTTTTATGAAAATAAAATTTCTGAGAAATTGAAATAAACTTTTTGTTGCCAAAAATCTGCCGGACACTGTATAATAATGAATAATATAAAAAATTATAATATTGAAGGCTTCAAAGGATGAGGTGGAAAAAAAGGAAATGAGTTATTTTTAGAAAATATTGAATATCATCAGATTGTCCATTATACACCTATTGAGGGTAGATATGAATTTGTGATATTTTTCACGGATATATTGGGAATTGATTGTTTAGCTTTGGTCCAAAAAAAAGGAATCTCTGCGTATGGCTTTTTTTGAAGACTGGAATTTTGATTTGCAAATTTTTGCTTGATCTAGTTGTTTTGTGAATGAATTTAATATGGGTGTTCGGGAACATCCATATACAACACTAATACTAATAAGATCTAACTTTATATTTTGGCTTATCTGTGAAGTTGATCCGTGGAGAAGCATCCGTTTTTTATATAATTTTTTATCCTGAATTTTGTGTTGTTTGTAAGCAATTGATAGCGTTAGTTAACGCACGCCTCCCCCCCCTCCCACACAACAATACACTATCGAACTACCGATTCTGCTGGAGCCTTATACAGAATTAAAATATAAAAAATTTAACGAGAAATTAAATCTCTAGGAGTGACAATTTCAACAGAATTATCATTCTTCATTCATGAGAAATGTGCTCGTCCCATCTCAGATGTTGATCAATTATGATTCCCAGATATTTAATAGATGTTGATTTAATCATTGTTGAGCAATTACCTACATAGTTTACTTTTGGTGCAAGTTGGCTTGGGTATACTATCCGTATTAGTACGGTGTTGGTCACATGAATTCAGAGAAATTGACACGAATTTTGTCTTCTTCACATTAAAACTCGGTAGGTTCAGTCCAATCTGCAATTTTTGTAACTTTGTTTCTGCACCATGGTAAATATCATGCCAGTTTTTAACTTTGAATAACAGAGCTGTGTCATCATCGTAACAAACAATATGACCAATGAAGTTTTCATTTGGGACATAGCGTTGATGTACACGTATAATAGAATTGGGCCCAGAACTGTTCCCTGTGGTACACCCACAGTTATATTCAGTGGTTTATTGAAATGTTGCCCAATTTTAACTATTTGTGTACGTTGAAACAAATAGTGCCGCATAAAATCCAATGCATGTTCTCGGATTCCATATCTGAATAGTTATTCAACAGAACATCATGTGAAACAATATCGAAATCTTTTGCTAGATCAATAATCATTATTAAGCAACGCTTACGTAAGCATTGGTATAATTTTTACAAAATATGTTCTAGTTTCTTTATTCATATGCATGAGCAACATCTATCATAGTTAATGAGTTATGAAATGAAATGAGCAATTTATAAACTACTTGGAATTTAATGCACATTTGATATTTTTCAAGCAAATCATTAACATCATATTAAATATTATATTATGCTTTTGCAATTCTTCAATTCTCTTAGACACAATAATATCGAGTTCATTGTCGGACTTTGCTTGTGTCTTATAACCACGCCAAACTTCATTAACTAACCTCTGTACATTTTGTGTCTGTGAGAGATTTTTTTAAACTTTGGAATAATAATTTTTGGTATAATTTTGATTTTTCTACATTAGACGACATTTCAAAATATTTCAACAGTGGCAAGAGTTGATCAATAGTAAACAAACATCAACTTAGAACACGTAAAAAATCCAATGATAGTAGACCGGACAACTTCAGAAGTGAATAGCGCGCGGTAATTCCCCTACTTCGGCCTTTCTTACTGAACCATAAATAAATAAACACCGCGTGTGAGCGAAAGAGCGAACAATGATTTCGGGGAATCCCTGAAGTTGTTTTCCGCTTTCAAGCATAGATAAGTAAGGTTGCCATGTTCCTATATGTGTTCAAACGAGAATCTACCAAATTTTGCAATAACATAAGAAAAATAAACAAATAAATATTGCTGATGTAATCACCATTCAGACTCCCCGACCCCCATGTCATAAAAAATAAGCAGAGCAAAGATATGATATGATTTTGGGCACGAAAACTTGTATACACAAAAGCTAGTCTGTACCGAGCTTTCCCACGAAATGCATTTGAAATGGTCAATCATATTATGTATTTTATTTATGTCCCTATGTTCTATGAAATCTATTGCTTTTTCTGTGCGGGAGTTGATTATAACACCGAATTGTCGTCCTGTTATTTGAGAAACTTAATAAGTTTTTTTTTAAATACTTTGAATTTTGTTGCTAAATTATTGATCGCCGAAATTGGGCAACAGTTATCCATTTCATTTCTATTTCTGACTCTGAAAATTAAATGACATTCTGATGCGGTATATTTCCATTTTTACAAGCTTTCATTTAGTTTCACCTGTCCGGATGTCTGTTTGTGGGTTTGTAATCAAATTTTACAAGTTAAATTTAACCCACTTCTAGTTGTCCGATTAACGTGAAATTTGGCAAGTATTCATAAGTCCGGTGACAATGCATTATGAAATTTTCACTAGAGAAAAAACCAAATGGCGTCTCTAATATGGCGGACGAGTTTTGTGATTATGGTTCGATTCTATTAAAAATTGGTACGTGGGGGTTTTCGGGGACAGAGATCACGAATTTATTGTCAAAACTCATGAATTCAAGATGGCAGCTTCAATATGGCGACGAGTTTTGTCGTTATAGCCGAATTCCAATAAAACTTGGTATGTGGGGGTTTTCGGGGTCAGAGATCATGATTTCTTCGTCAAAATCCACTAATTCACGATGGGTCTCCAAGATGGCGACGAGTTTTGTGATTATAGCCCGATTCCATTCAAAATTGGTATGTGTTTTTTTTGGGGTAGGACCCATTGAGCAAGAAACATACCCGGGATGTTTATTAACGTTAAATTATTGTACCCGTGACGACGTTTCTGAGAAAACATAATTTATAAGTTATGGAGACGTAACATTGCGATGTTATTATAAGTATTGTCAGTAATACAGCCCGAAAAATCATCACAGCTTCATTTCATACCAAACGAACTTTGAGACATCTTTAAAACATTTTGGTGATGTATTTATAGCAATGTGTCTTATTTATACTTTCGAGTGTTCTGATTTCAGAATATTTCAATACCATGGGGACGTCGAAAATACGTTTGGTGGTTAAGAAATATGACGTAACTGATTCGTTGCAAAAACGTTCTCATCTAGTCTTGTGTTTTATTTTTGTCTAACCTAACCTAACCTCAAATAAGTGGCGGTTTTTCATTTATCGTTTATCGATCTCTTGTGCCGCTTCTTAGTGAGTTTTTTTTAGTGATCAATTATTGATTATATTTATCAATATGCGAATAAAAAGTTATGTGTCACATCATCATATTGCTTTCTACTAGGAGAGTGATTAATAGAATCTCAATATGATGGTTTGATTCGTTTGTGGCATCAGTTTTGTCAAAAAATTTGCACCCTATTTCCAAGAATCAACAGGATATATCCTTAAGACGATTGAAAACTATATATAGATATATTTATGGCCCCAGATATCTATATCATCATTCCAATGAGGTAATACATTTGAATTGTATCACAACTCTCAATTTTAATATGATATATGGATCGCCACAAGCAAATACACTATAAACACTTAAGTATTTCCATATTTTATTGTAGCGTCTGGAGTATTTGCATACTCAAAAAAGCAACCTAAGAGGATTATTATCGAACTTATGCGAGGTAAGGAGGAATACTTCTGACAGCATTGTTAATAAAATATTTCAATACATATTTTTTTGGGTGTAATACGGAAAGTTGTCCCAAAATTTTCGGATTGTTTATTCTATCATTGAAATAGCCATGGAATGGCTTCGACATGCAAAACAATGATTAATAAGGGAAACCAAAAACTTAGGCTGTCATCGTTATGAAAACTGAAAGTTCAGGTTCAACGAACCCTTCTTGGATTTTAAAAGTTTTTAGTTCCAAGATTTCAGTAAATAATAATCATTTATATATTGTATTTTCACAGAAAAATTTATACTTTTGTATATGTTTTATTTGATGCTCCATGTTTTAATATATATATATTTTTTTTCAAATTCGAGTTTACTTAAATAATGTATCCCTAACCTAACATAACCTAAAAAGAAGAGACTTGATACCATAACAGCTCAGATGATGTTACGCTTTGGAAAAGTACTTTTCCCGTAAAACAGTAGTTTCAAATGATGTGAAAAAAAAGGACTTGTTATGTAACGATTTAGTACTTTTGCTGTAACAGAACAGTTTTAGATTCGATTTTTATACAACGTATCTGCGATTTTGTTATGTTGGTGGACATATAACGACTCTAAAATAGTCATTGAGACGTTACGGGCACAATAATCATGACGTAACAATGTATCTAAGTTACCATATAATAACGTTAATAGTATGGGTTTTTGCACAGTGGGGAGATTATAAATTTCTGTCAGAATTCAATAAGATTGCCCAATTCATGAATGACTGAAAATAATTGAATGAAAATTATTAAAAAAATAAGACAATCTTTTAAATACTTTCTTCAATTGTTTGACCTAGGTTATTCTGAGAGTAGTAGATTGAAAAGCTTGCACGAATTTAAAATGGGTATTCTTGCGCGGCAAGATTTTGAATCTACCACTCACAGAATAACCTAGGTCAAACAATCAAATAAATTATGTTTTCCTTTTTCAATGCGTCAATAGGTAGAAAAGCATGACCTAACTAAAAAAAAAATTATAAATTTTTTCGAAACACAAATCAATTATATGAACTAGCGGTTTCAATATATACAGATGTATGTTTTTGGTAAGTGTAGATGTTATCCCGTCTGGTCCTGGTTCACAGTTTGTCTTGAGTTTCGAGACAAAACATGATTATTTTTTTGATGTAATTTTTAACCAATCAGAACGTTCAATTTAGTTAAGTTACCTTGTGTAATTTCGATAATACCTGATTATACATAGAGTAGCTCCACCAATCGAAAATTTTACAATTTCATTTCCGTAGTAACCACATCGACATCAATATACAACAATACACAAACTAACAGGAGCGTCTAATTTTGACGGTTATCAATAATTGTTCAAAACTTAGTCGATTTGGAGATTTATCATTAGATGCAATAGACGAAAGTATACAAAATACTGAGCCTCATAATACAGTGAAAACAAAAAAGTACGCATGGAAACAATTTCTTAGGTTTTGTAGTGAAAGACATTATGTACTAAAGAATCAATTTCCACTGAAATGATAGCATCCATTTTGAAAGATTGGGCTTTCAATATGCAAAAAGGTAATGGAGAAAATTATAAAGGAAATTTGGTTAAAACAAATACAAGAAAAATATATGAATGAGTTAAATAGAGTAATTGATCCATTCTCTAGTCCCATATTTTTAGCCGCACCAAATGCAAGAAATTCAAAAAGAAGGGAACTTCAAATGTTACCGGATAAGAGAAAGGTTAGTGCATCAGCATTTAAAGATACCGAGTACATAGCAATGATAGAAGCGTGGGATGAAAATACACCGGAAAGATTACAAGTAAATTGTTTCTCAATTGCTTCTGTAGAACTTGCGTGGAGAGCAAATGAAGGAGCGTCATTCTTGACTCATTATTTTCAAAAGGAAACTGGAAATGATGATACTCCAACTGGTAGAATACAGTATAATCCTATTTTTACCAAAACCACGGAGGAAGGAGCAAAACCGTGTGCTAATAATGAATGGCTTGTACCCAACCATAATAAAGTAGGTCTAGATAAACTAAAAAAGAACCAAAAAACAATATTAAAACAGATAGTTTATTTCTGACAGTAAATCCAAACTGGAGAAAACAAAAAACCCTTAGCTGGTACAAAAATATGCATGAAATTAGTAAATGGACCCAAAAGTCTGCAGAATTGGAAAATTTATATATGACAAACAGAACATTTTCAAATCATTCTCACCGAGCCACTGCTGTTTCACAATTGGAACAAGAACTCATTAAAATAACAGGACATGGTAATAGCAATTCTATCAAACCCTACCTACAGTTAGATGAACAACATCACCAAAACATAATAAATAAGATGTGATCCAATTTTAAAAACGCTACAGGTTCAAGTAATAACACCATTGGTATTTCCAGCACTTCAATGAGCAGTTGAAAAAAAACATAGTATATAATAATTGTTATTTTCATTGTACCAATTTATATTTAAATTAATAAATTGTTTATATTTACTCAATTTACTCAAAAAATTATCGTATCAAATACAATACGTACTTCAAAATAAATACAGTTATACATCTCAAACTTCCTGCATAGTTACAAATCGTGACAGTTTGACAGAATAATCCTCCCGCTTCGCGGTCGGATTATTTAAACTGTCAAACTGACACTCTTTGTGATTATGCAACAAGTTATCGATGTTTAACCTGATTATTTTGAAGTACTTATAGTATTACTACTGATTATCTCATTTTCATCCACAGGTTCTAGGAAAAATGTGGCTGTCACTGATTGTTCTTTCAGAAAGTTGTGAGGTAAGTTACATTTCACTATTTTTTTACATGTTCAATCCTACATTTGTGAAATATTCATCAAATGAATCTGGTCTTCCTTTTTTACTCGCTATAGATCCACCATTCATGAAGTGCAGTATTTTCTAATAGGTTCTTAATTGATTGAGTTTTAGAGATTTTTCATAATTTTCCATATTTGTTTATAATTTCCATTTGATTCATCAAGTTTGTTTTTATGATATTGATTTTTTGTTTGTTTGAGTATATAATTCAATTTGTTTCTATATTCTTTATATTGATTTTCGAAATCTGTGACTTTATTTTAAAGTTTTTTTTTGGATTGTCCCTGGTTTTGATGGAGCTCATCAGGCCTGCTGGAATCCATGGATTCAGTTGCTTCTATTTTCTTCGAAATATCAATAAAAGCATAATGTGATTCATATCATATTATTGCACTCCAAAGTATCGTTCCTACTGTTCCTTTTCTATAGTATTTTTTAACTTACCACTTACCATACAAGCTTCTCTCATACTTTTTAATTATAATTTATATTGAGATTGTGTTGAGCATGGATAGATGAATGAGGGTTGAATAATGATCTGTCATGTCGCTGTGTATAAAAGATGATTCCCTGTTAATTTTATTGCGGAGCGAGATATTTCGTTGGTTTTGTTAGTTACTCTTGTTAATATATAACGTGAAACCATTTTCGACCATTATCTTGTGATAGTGGTTGGTATCATGAGAGTCAGTATCTAATCGATTTATATTTGAATCACCCAAGAACAGTCCTATTGCATGTTTACTAAATCTCGAGAGATAATTCTTTAGTTCACTCAAGTAAGTCCTAATATTAGTTGAAGGGGGTCGCATGACGCAGTGATGCCAACTTTGGGAATATTTCCTAAGTTATTTTTAATAAAAGTTATTTTCAACAAATTTGTTTTCAGAAAGTGAAACAATTTGCATATTTGCTGCTATCGATTTTTCCACGTAAAACATGAGACCATCATTTTGATTCGTTTTCGACTCATTGTAATAGTTTGTATAATTTGGTATAGTGAAATCACGTATCAATTCCATGTTTCCGAAAGCAAAATTATATCCAACTTTTCGAAATCTACCTGCAGATAAACGAATTTTTTATACTCCGTATGTTGAAATGAATGACTCCTATATAACCTCTCCTCCCGATATTTTATTTACTGAAGTAATCGACTAGATTATCGATTGTTTTTGATTTTCCTTCTGCATGATCGCCCAATGAGTTTTGAATTTCTAACATCATGTTGAAAGACAAATTAACAAACAAACAGGGGTCATGTGACACCTCATTTAAAAGATCTAATGATCGTCTATTCGTCTACTGAGCGTCTAAAATCATTCAAATATGTATTTACAGGGTCAACCAAAATTATGTATTTAGAAGACTGAAATTACAATAAATGCCCATTCGTTGAACTAAATTATGCTAAGGACCTCCACTGAGATTGAAACATCGTAGTGTCTTCTATTGTTTTTGTTGATTCAGAAAAAAAACACATTCATTGAAAAAAGTTCTATACTCTAATTTGAAATTAGTAGTATCATTGAATTGTTTGATATTATTCTCATAAAAATATTCTAATGGCTTATAATCTAGCCATGAGACTTACAGAAACCGAACGAATCGATAATTTTCCTATGATTGGCTGTGGAGATAAAGTAAGGACTCAGAAGTTCGTGATTTATTTAATACTAAATACGCTAACCGAGAACCCGTTTCTCAATTAACAATTAGTAAAATTGAGAGAAAGTTTCGAAAAACGGGTCATGTTGAAGATCTCCCCAAAAGTGGTAGAAAATCAATTCTGGAAGCTAAAAAACTTGACGTGGTACTTGCGTTCCGAAAAAACCCCCATTCCCGCTCAGGGCAAGTCGCAAGGCATGATAATTTATACCAACCGACTGTTGTTAGAGTGTTAAACAAATAAAAGTAGCATCCGTATAAAGTTTTTCTGGTCCAAGAGCAGTTAGAAGATGGAACGTTGTAACAGAGGCAGGAGTTTCATACAAAAGGTACTTTTCTCAGATGAAGCTACTTTTATGCTCAACGGTCACGTAAACCGTCAGACTTGTCGATACTGGGCAAGAGAAAATGCACATTTTGGATGAAGGAGTATAGCACACAATATCCACAAAAGGTGAATGTTTGGGCCGGAATTTCAAACAACCAGTTTATAGGGCCATACTTTTTTGAGGCCAGCGTAACTGGTGCTCGGTATCTACAATTTCATCAGGGTTATCTGGTGCCCAAGATGAATCAGCTATTTCCAAATAAAAATGATTTGCGGTACCAGCAGGATGGGGCGCCCCCACACTACGCCGTCGATGTACGGAACCTACTTAAATATTGTTTTCCGAGGTAAGTGGATAGGGAGAAGTGGACCGATCGAATGGCCACCAAGATCTCCGGATTTGACTCCGTTAGACTTTTTTTATGGGAATATTTAAAGAGCAAAGTTTATGAAAATCGACCAAATGATCTGGAAGAGTTGAAGGAACGCATCAGTACGGAGTCTGCACAAATAACCCCTGAAGTGCTCGAAAACATAAGAGAAGAATTTACTGCCCGGCTTTCACATTGCATGATTGCTGAAGATCATCAATTTGAACATTTATTATAATTTTATTGTTTTTTGATAAATAAACAGTTTTGGTTAACCCTGTATAAATAAATGTTCGAATAATTATACTGTTGGATAGACGATTAGTAGACCTTTCGAATAAGGTGTCACATGTCCCCTCCACGATTACGTCATTGCGCCAACACCGGTGACGTAACGGCCCTTACATTTATATCACAAAATGGGCCTTCAAAAATTAGAACTGATGTGTTTTTGGATTTTATTCAAAAGTCGCCTATTTTTGAAATAATGAATTACATACACTTGCATCGTACTGTATGACACATATGTCTGGTACTCCCCAGTATAGATATCGATATTCTTACCGGTTTTTGAATTTCACACAAATCCTTTATAGAAAAATTAAATAACTATTTAGAAAAATGTATAATATAATATTTGTAAGTAATGATATAATAATGACTAATACGAAAAAGATGCATTGAGATATCTTCTATCGGACAATCAAATTAAAATACTTCCAGCTGATAATGGTAACGCCACAGTCATCATGAAAACCATTGATTATGAGGGCAAACTAACACAAATGACATCAAACACCACATATCAAACAATCATTCAGACACTACCATATCACCAAACAAAGTATACAAAAAACTCAACCCAACTGCATCAATAGAAAGTAAAATATACCGAACTTAAGCTAAACATAAAAACATACTCACGAAAACAGAACGCACAGACCTAGTCTCACACCACAGCAAACCCCCCACATCTTTATGGATTACCAAAAATACACAAACCAGCTCAGCCTCCACATCCTACTGTAAGTTCCCTTGGATCTCCTTCACAAAAACTCCTTAGATACCTACTCAACATTCTGTAACCACTATCCGGCAATAGTTTCATAAGGAATACTCCTCACTTTCTAGAGAAATTGAATGAATTATAAATTTCGATGTCAAAAGTTTGTTTACTAATATCCCTATTGATAAAACTCTGGGAATCGTGAAAAAAAGATTAGAAAATGACACATCACTGAAGACAAAAGGCCGAAGAGAGTACCAAAAACTGTGTTTACAACATACCTTATTCGTGTGGTGATAGATAAATAGGTGAACATCGAAGTTGCATCAGAAATCGACAAATAACCGGATCAAAAATTGCAGAACATATCCTCACATCTGATAGCGATCATAAGATTGAATCGAATAGGACGAAAATCTTAATGAAAGAACCACATCAAGAGAGGAGACAATTGAAAGAAACAGCAGGTAATCTTATTTCCAATAACAACTGCTTTTCAACAAATTCTGCTGAAGTGGACCATACATGGTTTCCTCTACTTAGACAAGAAGTGAGAAATGGCAGAATGCTAATGAACTGATATGAACAACACTCCATATATCAAATGGGCAATACGTCAATTCAAAATTTTTTGGCAGATCCCAATTGATATCCGTCATTTGAAAAAGCTACGAAGACTGTGCAAGGGAAAAAACCAAATTATTCAAGCAATTAAACGAGATTTAGAAGATTTTGAGAACGGGGGTAGATATAGTCCCCGAAACGTCAATCAGAAACTTTTTGGAGAAACTGGAAGGTTTCCCAAAAAACCATGTCGAAAAATAATATTTGTAATCATTATTATATTAATTCAAAAAAAAAGAAGTATTGGAAATATTTTAATAATATCTTCTCTAGATTGAACAATATAGACTTTGTTTATTTAATATATATATATATATATATAATATAATATTATATAT
The DNA here is from genome assembly GCA_018342105.1 of Gonioctena quinquepunctata. Taxonomy (NCBI): domain Eukaryota; kingdom Metazoa; phylum Arthropoda; class Insecta; order Coleoptera; family Chrysomelidae; genus Gonioctena; species Gonioctena quinquepunctata. The sequence goes on along the minus strand of JAFIRS010003083.1, from coordinate 42,704 downwards.
ATATATATATATATATATATATATATATATATATATATATATATATATATATATATATATATATATATATATATATATATATATATATATATATATATATATATATATATATATATATATATATATATATATATATATATATATATATATATATATATGTTTCCAGAGTCTGTCCACACATTTTTCAATAGCCACAGCTAGAATAAGTGTCACTCAATACAGCGTCCGTCATGAAGTTGGCTACATATAGGAAAAAATTTGTGATTGATATTTCTGAAAAACAATGGCGGTTCGTTTCTGCATGTCTGACAACAAAAAAATCGTTGCGATTTATATAACGTGACCTCAGATTTGGCGAAAATTTTAAAAAAGTTGCCTGTTGTGCTGAAAAATGGGTCAAATTGACAAGATATAGAAAAAAATTATTGAGAAAACCAAATTGAAAAAAAAACAAAAATACCATTTTTTTCCTCTACCCTTACTAAGAAACATTATACATTCTTGTTTTATCTGAAAACAGCTTTGATAACCAATATCACATAAGTTTGGGTCCAAACTAATTTGAATTGATGCACATGAGCTTATTCAATATTTTCAACCCGTAAATGAAATTTAAACCAACTAGTATTTGTAATTAAAACTTAATAATACATTATTTATCCTTCCTTATTAGTTCATGAGATATGGTTTCTACATATTTTGAGATTATATTTCCTTTATGAAGCCTTTGTATAATATTGATAGGTAAAAATATACAAATACTATAATGCAATCATTTTCATACATTGTCAAAATGATTACAACCTATAATTGTTCAAAATACAACAAAAAAGTCTAGATTCACAAAATCATTCTGAATTAAATGTGATCAACAAACTTATAAGCTTGGAACATACAGTATATAAAATTGTATCTAACTAAAAATAGCCAATGGGAGAACAACAAACTTCTTGATGACAATAGCCAATCAGGGAAGAGTATGGTCAGATGTAAGATTTGAAATTGTGGAAAAATGAGAACTCTGAAATGTCAAAGACAATTATCATCAAATATTGTATATAGTTTATAAGAAAGGTAAAATATTTCAGTTCATAAGTTTTTTCAAATAAACCCAAAAGAGTGATAATGTGACAAGAAAGTGCGCAAGTTTGGAAATTCAAATAAAATGGACAAAACAGAAATGGTATCCAGGGAAGGAAAAAACAAAGCTGGAGGAGAATAAATTTTTTTTGAAAAAGGACGCCACGTATAAAACTTTAGGAGAAAGAAAATTCAAGAATTTCACTGATACAAGGTAGTTTGTCTAAAATAAACTAACCAATTCAATTTCAAGAGAATTTCGACACAAATAAATAGGAGAAAACAAGATTACCTTTTATGTACTCCACATAAAACTGTTTCCAAGCTGATTTCTGGGATTTGTATGGTTCCTTTTGTAATGGAGAGTCCCTGAGAGCAGTAGATTGAAAAAGGATTTCATATTATTGGCATATATTGTAACAGCGACAGTTCCAGCTCCAGGTATGAACTTTTTAATGCATCACAAACTGAATAACCTTACAACGTAATTCGTCGTATTTGAAGAACTCTATTTAATTTTGGTATTGAACTATAAAAGAATTCTTCCAACCTCAATGAAAAAGTGAGGTTATGTATACTGTATACATCACTGTTCTTCATTATTTTCTATGAAAATTTGTCAATTGATTATAGTATAAGTTATCTATCGTAGGCCAGGTTGATATAAGTTTTCCTGAATAAAGGAAATAATTGTTTTTCGATACCTTCTGGTTTATTTTCCACAATGATATGATCTGCAATCTTAATTATAAACACTGAATTGAAATAGACATCAAGACAGGGCAGTGGCTCTTTTGCCAGGACCAGCTATCTGAGACGAAAGGCGTACCAACTGAGTTTAGTCGTGGTAAGAAAGGGTAATAACAATTGGCAGCAACGTGACGAGAAAACAGTGACGTTAGCTAGCAATTATTATTACATTACAATATATTATACAGGGCGAAATCTATCTATCACATTTTATTACAATTTGTTGCCAACTTGGGACAAAAATTAACAACAATCATTATTTTTACAAATCAAATTATATTACAATATATATATATATATATATATATATATATATATATATATATATATATATATATATATATATATATATATTTATATATATATACATATATATATATATATATATATATATGTATTTTAATGATTATATCAAACAAGAGAGCCAAACATGTGAAGTGTAATATTAGAAAACAAGGGACTTAAAAGTCACTTCACAAAAATTCAATATAAATTGATATGAGTGGTAGACGACAAGCGAAAAACAACTTCTTTGCTGGCAAATGCCACGCAGAAAATTGAATGAAATCCCCCTGAAAATCTATGCAAACTTCCATTGACAATGAAAATTTATTGCAAATGTTTCTTTCTGATAAACTTGATTATGTTCAAATTGGGTCAGATCCGTATACTCGTTTCAGGCTTTTGACCCTCATCAGTACGGAGTATTCACCAGTCAGAGATCCGAAGACCTCTGGCGAGACCCAACACAATCAAAAACTCCATCAAGCTTAATCACCTGTAGGTACGCAAGAAAAAGTTACTTTCAAATGGCGGTACTTAGTGACAAAAAGAAACACTAAACGCACCCAAATCTCAAAAGCCATAATACATTGTTTTTTAACGTATTTGAATGCGGTGCCAATTTTGATCGGCTTATATTCATTATAACTTAACAATTATTTAAACAAAATAAATTAGAACAGAAAATATTTAAGATGCGAAAAATGTGTAAACAAAATTATTGAAGCGTCTCTGTATGTACACCTTCTTGTTCAATGCAACTTATTGTCCGAACATAAAATTCACTAAAGCCGCGTACAGACCGAGATTCCAACGCCGAGCAACCAAACTCAAGCATTTGTCCGTTGGGGTTTGACGTTGGAAGGTATTGGAATGCGTTAGTCCACACCAAAATTTAGATTTGAGGTCGACAGCGTTTGGGAGGGTTCAGGGCTATTGGAGCTAGCAGAAATGTCGAACGACGAAAAAGATTAATTATCAGCAAGTGTGGGGTTTTCAATATTACATTCCGTGATTACAAATAAAAAGAAGAAACGGCAGCCTCATCTTCGGTGGGTGACAACATAATTTAAAAACAGACTTTTTTACAGTGGAAGTGGCTTATTAGAGGATACGAAGTTAACCAGCTTTCTACTTTCCTTTTCTCTTCACCTTCTTCACATTTAAATTCTTGTGCGATATTTTTCCATAAATCTATTTTATTCTTTGAGAATTTATAACATTTATTAGTTGAATCCCATAATACGGGATTTTGTCTATAGCACTCAATTAACCTCAAACATAACTCTTCAGCCCACTCCATATTTTTTGAATGCAAAATCAAATACAATATATATGTATAAGGAAATTAATGGACATAGCCCTCAGAGAAAAGTGCTAACCGTAGACACGTGTTTCGGGCTCTCGGCCCTCATCAGTACGGTGGAGAAGTGCAAAGATGAACAACACTTGGTAGAAAACGACAAATCAACGGAGTCAACAAACAGAAGCCAGCCGCTCATTTGTGATTTCGGTCAGCAGACCCTGAATTCCAGGGCAACAACCAACGTTGATTTGTCGTTTTCTACCAAGTGTTGTTCATCCTTGCACTTCTCCACCGTACTGATGAGGGCCGAGAGCCCGAAACACGTGTCTACGGTTAGCACTTTGCTCTGAGGGCTATGTCCATTAAATTCCTTCCATTTTGTTTTTAACAGTCCCCCCGATATTACTCTTTTTCATATTTATATTCCTGGACTCGGATGTCACGCAGGTAGCTATAGCTGCCTCTGTGGTGACGTTGGTTGTTTCCTGGAATTCAGGGTCTGCTGACCGAAATCACAAATGAGCGGCTGGCTTCTGTTTGTTGACTCCGTTGATTTGTCGTTTTCTACCAAGTGTTGTTCATCCTTGCACTTCTCCACCGTACTGATGAGGGCCGAGAGCCCGAAACACGTGTCTATGGTTAGCACTTTTCTCTGAGGGCTATGTCCATTAAATTCCTTCCATTTTGTTCCTAACAGTCCCCTCGATATTACTCTCTTTCATATATATATATATATATATATATATATATATATATATATATATATATAATAATTTTACCAGACGATCACAACGATACGCCCACCAAGTACGTGGCCCAACTAAAATGTCGAAAACTACTCCATGAAAACAAGCAAGCAACAAATTCCGTCCAGACCAAATCAAACATTCTTTTGACGTACCGCTATAGGAGCGAACGCAACCGAACCCCAAGCTTGGAATCGGTTGGGTAGTGTTCGATCGCGCGGTACACACCGGCTCCAACCCTAAGTCCATGTGTCTTGGAATCTCGGTCTGAACGCGTCTCAACACGTTGAATGCCGCGGGTATTTTTGTGAAAGGTCCCTCAGGCCACACCAATTTTTAAAATTAATTTTCCAAAGAATGATGTATTCTGTACTACTATAATGTAAAATTATTTTTTTGTTATTTTACCCTCTTTCACCCCTTTTTTTTTTTTTGGCTTGGACATTTTGTCATTCGGCCAGACACAAGTGAGAACGGCGAAGGGTTGTTATCATGTATTTCTGCGCCATGTGTATTCACAGCTTTCAGGTCTCAACTTGCATAAACTGAATAACATAATATTTCGAATAAGTTTATCACTGCGCTCGGTCACCATTTAGATTACGTAGAGGCATAATCGCATTTGTGGATGTGTATGAAATATCTTACGAACGTGAAGAGGCCTATCTACAGGCCCTTATGGAGGCATACCTCGACATGAGTGACGATGAAGAGGAATCAGTACACGATTCAGACCCTGATCCAGTATGGTTAAAAAAAAATCCATTGAACTCATTATTGGAGCAAGCGTTGTCAATGCCCACCACTTGTACAAGAAAAATGAGGACAACGCCGGCAAAAAAAGTATCACGAATTTCGAGGAAAATCTGTGCATGCAGCTTTTGAATGTTGGCAAGAAAAATATCGAAGCGACTCCAGTGAACAACCAACATGCATATAGTCCTGCTGCAAAAAAAGGTCGTTGCAAAATTTGTTATCGAAAGAACAAAGAAGCCCATGGTCGCGCATACGGAATACGAAGCATGTTTCTTCGCGATGTCAAGTATGCACAGATGAGCCATTGCTTTGCTTAGAATGATTTTTTTCTACGCATAATATCACATTCAAGAAATAGAATGAATTTTTTACCATAAACTTTATAATTTTTGTTCTTGATATTACCACAATGTTTGTATTTTTGTGATGATAAACTTTTTCACATAAAAACCTTGTATTCCAAATATATTTTCTAAATTTTTTTTGGCCAAATTGCTAGACGTGTAACTCCACGCCACGCCAACCATTCTGCCATAAGAAACCTTTCCTAAGCGTGCCCTAGTAGCATACACGGCCAGAACCAAGTTATTGTTCGTGTATACGAAATTATACACGCGGCGTACAACCCACCTTGCGTGTATACTTTTATATGCACATGGCAGTCAACGTGTTAAGAGTAGATCGCGATAAATTAGATAGAATATTTCTGCAATAAAATCGTACCGAATTTTCAAGTTCCTCAACATTATTGAAGGGTCGTTCCTTGTATACTTTTTGCTTTGAATATCCCCATAAAAAAATATATTGTGGTGAGATCTGGCGAACAAGGAGGCCACCGTGGATCGCTATTTCGTCCAAACCATTTATCACCAAATTCCCTATTTAACCATTCGGAAACAACTCTAGCAGAATGAGCAGGACATCCATCATAAATAAACCATAATGTATTTCGTTCTTGTAAACCCATATTATACAAAAAATCCGTCAGTTCGTTTCCACAAAGTCGAAATAGGTATCATCATTGAAGTTTTGACGAGAAAAAAATGGTCCTATTAATTTGTCGTTAATAATACCGCACCACACGTTTGTTTTTTGGTAGAAAATACTGTTTTTTTTGTCAATGACAAAATTTTGATTTTCGTCCGACCACCACCCACAATGTTGGGAAGAGTCATCGCCATTTGTGGTGAACGTGGATTCATCACCAAAAAGAATGTGTATATGGAAATCACGTTCTATTTATCATTGAACCCACATGCAGAAGTCATACCGCAATGCATAGTCTCGTTCTTGGAACGTGCAAATAAACTATGGCGTATTTGCATGATATATTTTTTCAAAAATCTTCCTAACACAGCCTTTTTTTAAACCCGTATAAGCAGACATTTCTTGGGTGGATCTTCTAGGGGTTTCAACAACTCCCTGAAGTACTTCTAATTGATTTTCTTGAGTACATATAGTTTTGGTATGTAAATTTTTGTATTTGAAGTCTAAGGACCCTGTCTGTTCGAAATTAATTGAAATTCTGCTAACAGTTGAATAGTGAACTTGTTGGTCGGGATGTCATTCATTGAAAATAGCAGCTGCTTCACGCATTGGTTTATAGTTATCTCCACATATTAAAACTGATTCTGTCTTCTCGGCTAACGTTAACTATCTTGGAGGGGGCATTTGGAAAATGAAAAATAAATTGACACCAAACTGTCATAAGGTTCAATTTGAACCCTCATTTGTTATTTTCCATGGGTATCCGCGATTATTTTAGTTGGATTTTATGTTGGTCGATCAATTTGTAAAGTTTTTTTAAATAAAAACTTTGCACTTTGAATCAGAGTTTTTAATATGCATATTATCATAACTACTGTTTTGTTGGAAGGGAAAACATTCTCAATTGAATATTGATAGAAAGATTTTTCTGTGAATTGAAAAATCGTGGATTTTTCAATATTCAATTGAGAATGTTTCCCTTTTCAACATGAATACCCCACAAGAGGTTATCTTGACGATGGAAGATAGTGACCAAAGTTTATCTTTCAGTCGCAGATGATTCCACATCTGACTTTATGAACATCCTGTTTATATTTTCAACAAATCAATACTGTTTTGTCTTGTTAAAAATATTTTTTTCGAAATTTTATCGATACAACAAACATGAAGTTTGTGATTCCCTAGAAAATTAAAAATCCAAATAAATCTCACAAATATGCTTGAATTTGAACACAGTTATGCAAAATTGATTCAATTTTAATTAATTCGTGAAAGCCTTTAAAGCGAATTTGAAAAAAAAAAGTTTTCAAAAACAAAAAACTTTTGGGAGCCCATGTCCTAGCGTTCTGGCATAACTTTCAATTCTAAACAACTTTTTTCAATAACATTTTGCTGAATTTTCTGAAATAAGGGTGCTTTACTCTTGTACAATTTTTATATTATTGACGTACCCTGTATGCTGTGTGACTTGCAACGATTCTAAGTGCACCCAATATGATTATCAAACATGCACCAACTTTCGGCAGTATTTATATTTTGGTTGTGTAATTAATTTTAAAAATTCCCATATGTTGCACACTTAAATAACCACACGGTATATATATATATATATATATATATATATATATATATATATATATATATATATATATATATAAACATAAAAAAGAAACGGAGTAATATTCGGGTATGCAGTCAATAGGGCTGAAGTAAAGCCCCCAATAATTATTAACCCCTTAAATCAAATTCCACGGGACAAAAACTTTTTCTTTCTTTAACGCATATTTACACAATAAATCACAAATTTGAAAATGTTTTGCTAAATTTCCCAATTTTACAGTAGCTGACAAAACACATTAACTCTAAACAAAATATTTTAAAAACTCAAGGATAAAGATCCTCCTTTAGAACATTCGAATGTAGTATATTGCATCCAATGTTCACAATGTGATAAAAAATATATTGGTCAAACTAAAAGAAAACTTAAATACCGCCTTTGCTCACATAAAAGTAACATAAAAAATCTCAAAAAAACTTGCACTTTAGCTGAACATACTTTTTCAAAAGATCACAAGCCTGATTATGAAAATGTGAACATATTGGAGCATGAATCCAACTTCAAAGAACGCACATTCTTAGAAATGACGTGTATATTCAATGAACCTGAGTCTATGAATTCCAAAACTGATATTGACAGTCTAAGTATAATTTACTCTTATCTATTAAGCATTCCTACAAAACATTCTGACAGTTTACAAAATTCCTCAGAATTTTGACATTTGACATTGGTACACCTGTTTTCCCAATTCTGTCAACCCACATAACAGTTGGCAGCATTGCTATTGTTTCATTTACTTGTTCCATCACTTTATGCCATTCCCGCACATTTCTGACTTTTAGTGGTTAAGTTTTAAATAACAAAGTTTCTTTCTCATATCAAATAATTATTTTACAGAGAAAACTCATGTTTTCCCTTTTTAACAATGTATAGTTACCGTACTGAAATTGAATGTTTTCTACATTAGTGCTACATGTATGTGAAAAGCAATGCTTTCTTTCAACCTCAATTTTCGTAAGTAAAAAAATAATTTTTGTTCATTGTCAATTGTACTGTAATATACCAATTGTAGAGTTCCTGAAGAAGAGCCAATAAAGACTCGAAAACTTGAACAGAAACAAGAGTTCACTTTACTTCAGCCCTATTGACTGCATACCCGAATATTACTCCGAATTTTCTTAACTTAGACGGTGGTCTAACCTTCACAAATCTAACCCTCCACATACCTACAACAATGAGCAATCAAACAATGAATAATGCAATTTTGAATATTTCGAATCATTTCCACTACTAAAATTATAAATTAGAATGTTTTTTCCTTCTGAATGTTCATAAAGATGAGTTACCCAAATCAGTATAATAATCAGTATAATAAAGTTTAGTAAGTTTTCCTAACCTATATTTTTTATGCAATTGTTTTGCTCATGATCAAACTGTTTTTATAGATGTCTTGATAAAGGGAATAAACATTTCCGAAAGCTCGACAAATAACAAAGAGTTTTCTTTAAACCAGCCCAGTATTGACTGCATCCTCAAGATCAATTACCATTTTTTTAATATATATATATATATATATATATATATATATATATATAAAAAAATAAAAATGGTAATTGATCTTGAGGATGCAGTCAATACTGGGCTGGTTTAAAAAAAACTCTTTGTTATTTGTCGGGCTTTCGGAAATGTTATTCCTTTATCAAGACATCTATAAAACTAGTTTGATCATGAGCAAAACAATTGCATAAAAAATATAGGTTAGGAAAACTTACTAAACTTTATTATACTGATTATTATACTGATTTGGGTAACTCATCTTTATGAACATTCAGAAGGAAAAAACATTCTAATTTATAATTTTAGTAGTGGAAATGATTCGAAATATTCAAAATTGCATTATTCATTGTTTGATTGCTCATTGTTGTAGGTATGTGGAGGGGAGAGTTCTAGTTTTAGAATGTAGTTGTAGATATTACTTAAATTCTAAAGATCTATTTTCTTGTTCATACTGTTAACATCACTCTTAATGAAAAACATTTCTTTGAACAATCTTTTGTGTAGATTATTCTCTGTGCAAAGTACTTTTACTTGGTTATAATCCATGATATGTTTACTGGAGATGACATGGTCAGCCAGTGCACACGTCACTTTTTTCCTATTACAATCGCTTCTATGGGACGTTAAGCGTCCAGATAGATTCCTTGATGTCTGTCCAACGTATATTTTGTCACAACCCTGACATGGAATTTTGTATACAACATTTGATTTTTCCAAAGTTTGTAATTTGGTTTTGGTTTTTGTAAACAGACTGTTGGTAGTTGTCACGATGCGTTGTGCAATTTTGATGTTTTCATTTTTAAAGACATTAATAAGTTTAGGTGTTAATGATTGGTAATATGGTAAAGAGCAGAAAAAAGGAGAAGATATATTATTGGGAGGTGCCTCATCATCGTGTTGATTGACTTCAGTTTGAAAAAGATTAATGTTGTTTACCAAGTTATTATTAGTAATTGACAAATTGTCCGCAGCGACTGGTACATTACTCTGAGAAGAGCTGAATAGAAGTTTGTTAATAATCTTTGGAGGATAAGAATTTTCAACGAGGATACCTTTTAATTCATTTAAACATTCAGATTTGAAAAGTGGATGTGTTAAATTCACGATCTCCAAATTTTTTTAAAATTGAAGTCTGTTACTTGCACACGGTTTCCTATACATTTTGTTGAATAGTATTATCCATGTTTCTGCAGACTCTCATATCCAGAAAAGGGATATTATTGTTACATTCTTCTTCAGCTGTAAATTGTAGATGTTCGTTGTAATCATTAAAGAGGGATAGCGCCTCTTCAGTTCTACCGAGGGGAACAGACAAAATAAGATCATCAACGTAACGTTTGATGAAAGGTATATTAAAAGGCATTCTGTCTTTCACATCAGTGATTAGGTCATCCAACACAAAATTAACAAGAATCGGAGATATTGTTGACCCCATAGGGGTACCAAAAATTTGTTTATAGTAAATATCATCAAAAGTTAACACATTTGAGTCAAAGATATATTCTAAAACTGTTTTGAAGGTGAGGAAATCAGCCCACAATGCTGAGAAATCACATCCCAATGTTTTCTCAAACTTGTCATTATGACAGGGAGAGGTAAGTTAGTGAAAAGTGACACCACATCGAAACTAACTAGTATATAGTCATCAGGAAGTTTGTAATCATTAATAAAGTTACTGAAGGACAAAGAATCTTTAACATAGAATTCATTGTCAGTGTTGTAAGACATACTTAATATATTGGCCAGCCATTTTGCCAATTTACTGTTTGGAGAATTGATAGAAGAGACTATTGGTCTCATAGAAAGATTAGGTTTATGCACTTTGGGCAGGGAATAAAATCTAGGTGAAACTGCATTATAAATAGTAAGAGTTTTGGCTATATTCTCATCGATCATTTTATCTCTCTGTAAATTAGTATTGATGTTACTCAATGAATTAATGGTATTTTTTTGCCGTATAGGCTCCTTTCATTTGAGTAGTAGTAGCTTTAGTATTCTCCGAAGTGTTTTGGATCTGAATTATTATATTTTTGTTATCTTCATGGAATTCTATAGGCAAGAACCGAAAGTAAACCTTTTTGTGATTCGAGTCTGATCACATCAAAATATTTGGAAGCGTTTGGGAAGATTCGAATCTTTTTCAACTCAACTTGATTGGAGAGTTCAAAATCTATACAAAAATTAAATTGCTGTTTTTGTTTTCCAATAAAATCAATGAATAAAATCTGAAATCTATCTTTCTTACTGGCCGCGCCAACTTTTTCAAATCTTCGAAGACATTACTGTTTGAGAACAAACTATTCATTTCAATGAGACTGGGCAAAAAACCTACAACTATCTTTTTCTATGCCTCCAGAAAAAATCCACTTGAAATTAATTGTACTTTTTCTGAAAGAAGTTTTAAGCCAGCGCACTGCAAATCGAAAAGAGTGGTTTTAAAGTTTAGTAAAGCTGATCCAAATATCAGATTACTACTTCATGAATGATTAGGAAAGTTTCATTATTACAGAGGATTAGCAAAAAAACTGGCGTATGAATTTGTCCCTCAAATATTTTCAATTCAAATCATTGTTGGTCGTTAGCTGATGATCAGATGGATATCTTGACAGACTATAGTGACTATTCGATATGAAATATTTGATGAAAGAGAATGTTGAGTGTGGCATATCGGATGTCGGATATCAGATGTTGAAAGTTGCATTTGGAAGTTTTATGTTGAAAGTTGGATGTTGGATGTTGTAAGTTGGATGTTGAAAGTTGGATGTTGAAAGTTGGATGGTCGATGTTGAAAGTTCAATGTTGAAAGTTGGATGTTGGATGTGTTTATTTTTCGTATATTTTACTTTCTTTTGCAATTGATGACTGAGTGTGGATAGTCCACTGGTACTATATTTCATTGTTATGCATTTGGTTTTGATTCCATTAATTGTTGGGTCATATTCCCTTGTTTTGTTGTTCCAATATCTGCGATATCCTTATTAATTCTTCCTTGTATCTTCTCATCAGCACAATGTCGTCGGTACAGACATTGGTGTCTAGTGCCATGTATCAGCCTTTTGGTTCTGATGTTACTTTTTCTCAGTATCACTTATTGCACTTAATTGAACATAACTGGAAAGAGATGATCTCCTTGTTTCACATCTTTCTTTACATCAAACTTCTCAGATATTGCTCCATCGATTATAACTTTATTTCCTGTTCCTCCGACATTAATTTCCATGAACTTTTCCGGAACTCTCAACTTTACTATTCACTATACTATTCATTATTTACTTCCGACGGAGAGCAATTTTCCGATAGTTACTGAGTCCTCTTCAGTTGCTTTATTGTGGAGAGGTATTATCAGCGCTCCATTCTTCTTTCTGTACTTATTTTTTTTTCCCAGCACTTTTGTAATTTTTCCAGGGTATTTTTCTCTGTGAATGCACCAATTATTACATTATCATCCACAATCGATGTTATTCCATTTCATGTTCACCCAAGTTTTCTTCCTTCTCAATTTTATTTAGTATGTCCCCTACCAAGGATTGTTTTCATCCTTTTCCATTCTATTTACTCATTTGCATACGATTGTTCAATTTTTTTAATTCTTGTTCCAAATGTTCTTTTTTTTATAAGCTTTCATTTAGTTTCACTTGTTAGTTCGTTCGTTCGTTAGGGTCAAATCTTGCAAGTGAATTTTAACCAAATTCTAGTTGTCCGATTAATTTGAAATTTGGCAGGCGTTCATAATTCCGTTGACAATGCATTATGGAATTTTTGTTAGAGAAAAAAACAAAATGGCGGCCCCAAGATGGAGGACGAGTTTTGTGATTATGGTCCAATTCGATTCAAAATTGGTATGCGGGAGTTTTTGGTTCGGAAATTATGAACTTTTTGTCAAAATTCATATATTCTGGACAGCGGCTCCAAGATGTCAAAAGAGTTTTGTGATTATGGTCCAATTCGATTCAAAATTGGTATATGGGGGTTTTCAAGGTCGGAGATTAGGAATATTTTGTCGAAATTCATAAATTCAAGATGGCTGCCCCAATATGGAGGACGAGTTTCGTGATTATGGTCCGATTCCATTCAAAATTGGTATGCGGCGGTTTTCGCGGTCAGAGATTCTGAATGTTCTGTCAAATTCATAAATTCAAGATGGAGGACGAGTTTTCTGATCATGGTCATATTTTATTCAAAATTGGTATGTGGGTGTTTTCAGGTTCGGAGATTATGAATTTTTTGTCAAAATCTATAAATTTAAGATGGCGACTTCGGGATGGCGGACGAGTTTTGTGAGTATGGTCAAATTCCATTCAAAATTGGTATGTGGGAGTCTTTGGGATCGGAGATCATGATTTCCTTCAGATCAAAACTTACAGGGAAGAGACCTTTTAATAACGATGCTCTATTAGAAATGAACAGATCAAGGAAAATTAACGAAAAAGCAAAAAATAAAATAACCAATAAAAACCGTTTCAAAGCCGTGTATAAAAACGTATAAAATGAGTTTAAGTCATCGCTGACAATGATTCAATAATTTTTTGTTGAATTATTTTGTTTCAAAAAGCATGTCGCGCGAATTATCATAAAATGAATATTTCGACAAGTTGTTAGTTACCAAACAATCATTGCTCAATTACCTTAATTGATACCTACTTTTATGAACACTTCGCGCGAAAAGCTTTTTGAAACCAAATAATTCAACAAAAAATAATTAAATCATTGTCAGCGATGACTGAAGTTTATTTTATACGTTTTAGTACACGGCTTGAATAAAAGCTTGTCTTTAAAAATGTTTTTTATTACTTATTTTATTTTTGCTAAATTCAGTCTTGCCTACCTTCTCCAGTTCCAGTTATCTCAGACATGCTAGGCTCCTTTTCCAAAAAACGGTATGCTTTTGATAGTAAAATTCCTGAAAAATCTATTTTTTGAATATTTAGAAATGAGTAATTTTTTTTCAATCTAGAATAAGTTATCTTATGTAATAAGACCTTCACAATTATTGTCGAAAAATGCAAAGTAGCAACATTGCTTCTTAATTATTTTATTGACTAATCGTCAGAACTGACATTTTCTTTTTATTGTTGTTGATAACAAAAAAAGTTTGCATTGTTTCTTTCCAATTCGTTTATGATTTATCTATTCTTACACTTTTCACATCTATTTGTTAATTTTACATCGCCCCAATAAAGTGTTTTGGGTGCGATGGGTACATCAATAAACAAAGTACTGCAAAATCGGTTGATAATGAAACATACCGGCAGTTTCTACTGAACATCATAGTACGCAGAGAAATGGACAGGGTAGAGCCTATAGAAAACTGCCGCATTTGTACCCAATGGTATTCTAGGTTTCGAGGACAGGGTAAAGTTGAACAATGTTTATAGTAGCAACACTATAATTTTTGTTTGTATTCAATTCTTAAGGCAACGAAATGAGGCAACATAACATCCAAAAAGATTATATTCCTATTGAAAATGAGAGCAACGATGAGGTAGGCGTTGATAATGATGAAGGAAATGGCGAAAACAATAGAAATGTACCGGCCAAACACCCACCTAATCAAAAATCCATTTTGTCACCGCAATATAATGATTTTATCAATCCAATACAGCTGTGGTTTGGGATGAATTTTATTTAGTCGGGTCAAGCCAATAAGAGTGACCAAATAAATTTGAGTTGTCTTGAATGGTTCCAAAGTTATGAATTTTTCTCTGATTCTATGCACGACGCTATTTTGACACATAAACTGGCATAAGTAAAAAACTGTTGCAGATAAGTCTAAGAAACCGTAATGGGTTATATCGAAAATTCAGTGGCGAATCCAAAAAAGTAAGAAAAAGTAAGGGTCCTGTTTAAAAAAAACAGAACTTAGTTGTGTATATTATTTTGGGACATTCTGTATGTGAATTGGAATGTGCATCATTGTCGGACCAATCGGTAAAAAAAATCAAGTCGATAGTTTGGATAGATGAAAAGTTATGGAGCTTGCACCCACCCCTGGGTCACACTGTATAGGTATGCAATATGTACTACAATTTTGGTCAATTCTCTTGTTCATTCACTAAGCAAATTGCTTACGTGTTCAATTTTCGATTTGTCGTTGTATAGTCCATCCAATATCAATTGCAGAAGCTGTTTCTATAGGGAGCAAATGAAAACTCACTTCGCTAACACGAGCGTATATGCGAAGAAACGGAACGAAAAATAATCTGTACTACTCGTAAACATTCGCCGTCGGCAAACGGTAGATCAAACGAGCCGATAGTCAACGTGGACCTGAGTGACTTCTGTCTATTCACAAACCGATTCGTCTGGGCCAATCAAGTCCGACATCATTGGTCTCAGGTGTGGCTATACGATGGGAGGTCATAAATCACGCGTTATATTTGTGTTTTAATAGCTCTGAAAGATTAAAAACCAGTAGCGTCTGTGGTCTTGGTGTGTGCCGATCGAAATACGTTTTAGGATATTCTAGTTTTGTAGGATATTCTAGTTTTTTTTCTTAAAATATTTGTATAAATAAAAGCTTGTCTTTAATTTTTTTTCATTTTTCATTATTTATGAAGTATTTTTAAAATCTTAAAATATCTAAATAAAATTAGTTATCTCCGCCACTGCTGCTCACAGGATTTCGCCGCAAGACTTTTTTAATGCTTCTGCAATTGATATTGGGAAAACTATAACTAACATTAATTTTGTTATAATCTATCCGAATCTGCAGATCTACTCAAACGTTTCGGAGGCATTTCGAGAAGCCAAATTACACAGGCAAGATTCTTTTAACGAATAACGTAATAAACACTGAACAATTTGGATTTCAGCCGAACTTAGGAACCAATGATGCCATATATTCGTTTATGTCCAAGACGTACGAGAAAATAAATATCAGCGAGTGTGCTGCGGCGGTATTTTGTGACTTTTCCTAAGCTTTCGACTGCGTGGATTACGAAATACTGCTGAAGAAACTCCAACACTACGGTTTCCGGAATTTGGAATGGTTCAAATCTTATTTAAAAAACCGGAACCAATTAGTACGCACTACTTCACACTCCAGTATATCTAATATTGAGTTTGGAGTACCTCAAGGCTCAGTACTGGGACCAATACTGTTCTTCCTTCATATCAACGACATTACCAAGTTGAATATCTTAGCAAAGATAACCCTCTCCGCAGACGACTACAATTCTGTGGCATGAGAAAACAGGCCATGAGCTCCAGGACAAAATAGAAAGAGAGATAATAATAATCAAGAAATGGTGTGACTCTAATTCCTTGGTACTCAATTTGAACAAAACAAACCTAATAACATTTCGCTGTAATATCTCTGACATACATCTGGCTAACAACCGGATAATCAATAAAACAACAACCAGATTTCTCGGGTTAGATATAGACAACAAATTGAAATTCGATTGCCACATTAAGAACCTCTGCAACAAATTAGCATCTGGCTGTTACGTGTTACGAGTAATCTCGAATGAACTGGGTTATTGGACAGCAAGGGCTGCATACTTCGCCTTAATCGAATCACATCTGTACTATGGAATTGCATTTTGGAAAGAATGCAATTCATATTTGCTCCAGAACGTATTTGTATTACAAAAAAAACCCTAGAGATTCTTGTAGAGAGCTCTTTAAGGAACATGGAATTTTAACGCTAGTATCCATATATATTCTGGAATCTGTAAGTTTGATTCACAAAAATAAAAATGTTTCAGAAATAGCAGATACACAATACAACACACGCCAGAATGACTCCATCAAACTACCAATATCTAGCACCACAGCAGTAAAAGACTCTATAATCAACAATGGTATTAAAATGTTTAATCACCTGCCAATCAACAATATTACATGTATCAGACCCTTCAGAAAAAACATTAAAAAAATATTGATTCAGCAAGCTTTTTACGATATTGAAGATTATTTCAGCACCACCTTATAACTCTATATATATGTGTATATTTGTATACAGTGCTTCTCAAAAGTCCGCTCCCCCCCTCTTATTTTTGGAAGGATTATACATAAACGAGTGAAATTTGGAAACTGAATATCAAAGGTTGTAAACTTTCCTACTAGTGATGATAGATGACGAAATGGTCAAATATGACGTCACAAGGCCATTGTGACCAATAATTTCAAATGGAACCCTATGGCAAGCGACACCTCTTTTGAAAGGTATCGAAAAAACCTATTCAATGATACTAATTTTGTTGATGTTTATGGCAGTTTTAACGGCTCATTAGTAAACATTAAAATTTAAATTCCATTCAGTATGATATTAATTACAGATTTAAGAATCAGTATCTATTTAAAGAAATTGCTCGAAGTGACCTCAATTTACTTCCTGACAGTGAAATGACCTATTTTTAAACTCTTCTCGTACTTTTGCAAATGTGTCTGCGGAAACAGCCTCACATTCTGCAACAATACGTTGTTTTAAAACGTCAATATTGTCAGGTTCAGTGGCGTAAACCTTCGATTCATGGTACCCCCAGAGAAAAAAAATCCAAAGGTGTGAGGTCCGGTGATCGAGCTGGCCATTCCGTTGAACCTCGTTGTCCAATCCATCTACCACGATACTCCTCATCCAAATACCGTCTTATTGCACCGTAATAGTGTGGAGGAGCACCATCCTGTTGGAATGTTATTTCCAAATTGCGGAATTGATCTGGATTATCTTCCAAAATTTCGAGGATTAACGGTTCTATTGCGTTTTGCAACAGCTCCAGATAAACCTCACCAGTTAAATCAGTATTTAAAAAAAGAGGCCCAACGATGTGGTTTCCCAGGATACCTGCCCAAACATTCACCTTCTGGGGAAATTGGGTATGTGTTTCACGAAACAGGTGAGGATTTGCGTAACTCCAATACCTAACATTCTGTGTATTTACAATTCCAGTCAGATAGAAAGTACTTTCGTCACTAAAACAAATTGTTTTGACATATTCTGGCTGTTGGTTAATTTTAGTTTCCATATTTTCACAAAATTCTAGTCGTTGGTCTGGGTCATCGTCTGAGAGTTGATGGACCATTTTTAATTTGTATGGATGAAATTTGTTTTTTTTCAACACCCTGTGTACTGTACTTCGACTGACTTCACAGGTAGATGCAACGTGAGTTGTTGAAGAAGTAGGATTAACTATTACTTCTGCCAGTATATCAATTTTTTTCTCATCAGAAATTTGTGGTCTGCCGGATCGTTTCGCATCATTAAAACTACCCGTTGTTTCAAACTTACGAAGAAGCTCCCTTAAATAAGTCCTCGAAACGGGGCGATCGGGAAACCTCTCATTAAAAATGCGTTCTGCTTCATGAATATTTTGTCCAGTTTCACCAAGAATTAGGATCGCTGCTACTTTATCACCTAAAGCACGTACCATTTCGCTTCTTGAAGCACTTAAACGTTCGGCTCACAACAGTTTAACAAATTATTAAAATGTACAAAATATTAAAAGTACCAAATGCTGCTAAAACAGTTTAACGTTCGATCAACAATACACAAATTATTAAATGTACAAAAACTTGGACAATTACAAAAATGTCGGATTAGGGAGACTAACAAAAACGTCAGCTCATTTGACAAATATCCAGAGGCGGAGCTTGAATTTGGAATTTTAGTATTAACTGATTTAATTCATCACAAACAAAATTAATATCATTGAATAGGTTTTTTCGATACCTTTTAAAAGAGGTGTCACTTGCCGTAGGGTTCCATTTAAAATTATTTGTCACAATGGCCTTGTGACGTCATCTTTGACGATTTCGTCATCTATCATCACTAGTAGGGAAGTTTACAACCTTTAATATTCAGTTTCCAAATTTCACTTGTTTATGTATATTCGTTCCAAAAATAAGAGGGGGGAGGGGACTTTTGAGAAGCACTGTATGTCTATGTATGCATGTGTTTGTTTCATATGTGTCTGTATGCATGTGTAGATGCGTTAATTTAAATTTGTGTGTATGATCTATTTACGTTTCTGGTTGTATATAAATTTCTGTTTTTATTGTTTTCCAGACACCATTATGTGTGAAAAAATTATAACTGTGATCTGAACATCTGTTAAATATATGTATTTTACAATAGTGTCATGACCCTTAAATTTTATATTTCAGAAGTATTTACCAAATAAACTAAAATAGTTCTTATATTATTATTATGTTTGTATATATGGACAACTTACTTGTAATGTTTATATTTACTATTTTAATTTTGAATCTTTTATTTATAAACTTTCACCCTATGACTATGAGAATGATAATCTTCCGACAATAAAGTATATCTTGATTGATTGAAGACTACCACCCACAACAGCATACACATTTAAGTTCAAACCCACCTTCACCTGCTAAAATTTACCAGCTGCTGCTCTATGCAGCACAGCCACTGAAATAAAATTATATTATACTGACTGGAATGCTCTTAGTTCCATTGCGCATCAATATAAAGTGACAACCCTTGGAGCAGATGAAAGGAGGCACATGAAACTCAGCAAAGAAATACTTAATCGGTTATGTATGTGGGTGCGAGAGAGATATTCAACTGGACGTACTATATGAATTCTGTTATTAATTTCCTATCTTTTGTTTGTACACAAGTCATTGGTGTACAGTGTGGTTAACCAGTTATCTATTGTTTTGTTGAATTCGTTGTGTATTTTTGTCTGTGTTTTCGTTGGAATTATGTCGTGCTTAATGAAATACTGTGAAACTGTGTTATGTTTGTGGACAGTGAATAATTTTCAATGTTCACTTCACAACCTGAACTTTATGAACTATCAATTCACAATCAGCTAAACCCCAATTGCTCCGCCACTGCAAAGAGGCACGAAACAAAAATGGCGCGGCCCATGAGTAATCCATTCGCGCAGCTTGACGAGCATTCCAGTCAGTACAATATAATTTTATTTCAGTGAGCACAGCGAAAACCGACTGATGGGTCATCTTACCTTGTTGCCAAATGTATCCACTATGTGCGACGCACAGAGAGGCAGAGGACCTCAAAAGTTGGCTGGAAATTGAATAATTATATAATTATCTGTATTCAAATGAGTTCATCTTTTGATTAAAATAAAATAAAATATACCCACTTAATGATGTAGGTACTCGTAAACGTAATGAAACTTTTGCCGGTTCCGCCCTACCCCTATCAATATTGGAGCTTCGAAAAAACTGCGTGTTCTCCTGGAAGAAAATTGATACAATCTTTTCTTAACCTTTTCATTAGTGATATATGTTCGAGGTTTGGATGCGTTACCTACCCAGTAAAGACATAATGTGTATGAAACGTTTCAACGGAACCCTAAAACGAATCATTTGAAACATTCTGAACGTTTCAGAAATATATCATAGACATCTAACATTTCACATCCACAAGGAAATGTGTCTAAAATGTTTCAAATGTACAGATTGAAATTATACGCGCATGCGCTGATGTTTTGCGGGCACCCAGAATGATGATCAATGATCACAGATCACAGCACAGAGGTATTTGGTATTTGTTGTTATGCTGTGGACCATCTTCAAATACTTTTTTGCCATCGTCGACGGTTATACACTTTTTCAAGGGAGAGTTAAATGTGTAATAATCAAAATTACAATGAATCGCCAATATCAGCTACGAAAAATAGGCAACTCATTTTGGAGGTTAAGTTATGGCATCTTCACTATTTTGGTGGTTTTTTCAAGAGTTTCTCTCATCTGTCTGGTTCAAACATAATAACTTTAGAAAACAGATCTTGTCTATCGGATCTGAACGATTTAATCCTGAATTCATGAAATAATCATTTACATTGGTGAATTGTTGATTTGGTGCATGCTGCCTGCATACACTTGCTAATTGTCTTCAACATTGTTTCATGGAAAAAACTGAATTCAATGGAAAACAGACAAATCAGAAGAACTGCAACGCTGACATTTCAAATTTTTTATGTATTAATTAAAACATTGCTTTTCAGCTTTATGTATGTACTGGTTATTATTACAATAAATATGGATAGGGAAATAATTTTCAAAACAAAGAGACATTTGAGGAAAATTATGAGACTGTATTCTCTCCAAAAACCTGATCAGAAGAGGCCTAACGAGAATGTTTTCCAACAAACTGTCCAGAAAGTGTTTGTGGTATGAAAAAATAACTATCTCCTTAATAATTTGATAGTTAGGTATATCAACTCTGAAAGGTGCATGGTTATTGAATGATAACAAAATTTGGAGGCTTCCGAATAATCAGATGGAAGTATTCATTTTAATGTTGCCTTTTTTCGATGTTAAGAGATATAGCTTTTTTGCAAAAATAATATTTAGATTAATTAATTCGAAATGGTGTTCACTTGAAATATTTTTTCAGGTGATGCACGAAAGCGATTTCCTAGTATGTCTGACACGGAATTCGGAAAACACACTGCTACCTGGTTTCGATTGGCAACTCTAAGGTTCAAAAGGGAAACTGTAGATAACAATCCACCTCCAATCCTATAATGTTGAGTACATTTTGTATAAGTATACTCTATATATATATATATATATATATATATATATATATATATATATATATTATATATATATATATATATATATATATATATATATATATATATATATATTACAGGCTAGAATAAAAATAATTTGTTCAGACCTTGTTTTATTCATTTTCAGGAACAATGTCAATTAACATAATTATCACTGATTCAAAAACGGATTCTGAAAACATTGGAATCCCCAAATATTATAGTTATCAGTTAGCGTTATTATAACAAACAGGAAAAGCCAAATCTATTTCAAAGACCATCTATTGCATTAGAATCATTTATGTAAATCCTGGTTAACCTACCTACTTCTCATGAATCATGTGAAATGTGTTAATAACATATTATACAGTTATATAATATGTTCCTTATAGGTTTTTTTTAGAACATTGCGCGTGAAATATTTCTAAATGAATTTTCGAGCAGTTATTTTAAGTTTTATATGTGTTCCTTTTGAAACATTGTCTGTGAAATATATCTGAATGTATTCAAACACAGTTGAAATGTGTTCCAGGAACATTTTTTCGAGATGTTTCAGTGAAACGTTTCAAACTTAGGTCATTTCTGGTGTCTGGTATGTTTCACAAATGTATCAGAGTCAAAATAAGAAACATTTCAAAAGGAAAATTAGTTGTTTCAGAAACATATTTTGGTTTACTGGGTACGGATATGTTTGCCAATTCATTATACCCACTCACATCAAGAGAGGTTTGTTTATTGCATTATTTATAATGAACCAATTTTGGGATGGATGTAGTGTAGTTTTTTTTTCGACATAAATAAAATAATTGTTTTAGTTTTCTACTAAGCGGGATGAGGTCTAAATTTATGTTACTATAATTCGGAGGGGTTTCAGTGGAGTACAGAGATAATAGTTGTTCAACACATTTCTTCAAATTTGGATATTTCGTGTTGGGAATCAATGTCCAGAAATCTAGACCAGAGGATGACCTTGCTTTCAGAAAGATATCGCAGCGCAGGGTAATAATTTTGTTTTGAAATATCATGTGGTCTGCAAATTTTTTAGCCATTTCATAGATGTCACTATGATCAATGGAATTATTAAACGGAAAACTGATGAATTCCACCAACACCTCAATTTTTTTGAAATAACCAAAGCGAATTCCGAAGTCTGATACCACTGCCTTAATTTCTGCCGTGTACTTGTCAGGAATGGAATTGTAGGTGGGGTGTTTTCCCATAAGACCCTTATGTTTACAAATCTTTGAAATTTTATCTTCTCGATGTCAACTATCATAGACGATGTCAACTATCATAGAATGCTACAATAGAACTCATCATTTCTGTTAAAGTTTTATTCTTGCCTTGTAGTTCCAGATTCTATGTGCCAGTCTAAATCACGCAGTTGCTAATAAACATCAACCCTCTTCTCAAGAAATTTTATTATTTCGTCCAACAGATCTCGAAATTTTTGCAAAAACTTGCTCCGACTTAACCACCACTCGTCAGTGTGCAATGCCAAATCTGGCTCCTTCTCATCTAATTGATGTTTAAAGAGCCGCCTTTGGAGATATTTTCCTTTTATGGAATTTACAATCTTGAAAGAAATATTCATTATATGCTTTGTATTTAGTCCCTTACTAGCCAGTACTTCTTGATGAATCTTGAAAGTCTGGAAAGTCTTCATCTTTGTGACAAAGAGCAATAAAACCATTATGAATACCTGTCATTGCAGGAGCACCATCAGTTGTCATTGATACGAGTTTATACAAAGCATATATTAGTAATCTTGCTAATATATGCTTTGAATTCCGTGAATATATCAAGGTCTCAAATTTTTCCTGCCTATTGTCCATCGCGTGCTGAAAACAAAAGAGAGCTACTGCGTGGAAGACAAGATAAATAACGTAATGGAACGGCGATTGAAAAACGATACAAGATGATGCGCGCAGCAGTTGGTGATTACATTGCGTAGTCTGTTCGGCGTATTTTTTACATATAAATACTATCAGGTATGGAAGGGAGGAATATCGAGGGGAGTGTTGGGAACAAAATGGAAGAAATTTAATGGAAATAGCCCTCAAATAAAATTATAAACCGTCAGTACGGTGAAGAAGTGATGAGGGCTGAAAGCCCGAAACACGTGTCTACGGTTAATACTTTTCTCTTCCCTCGATATTCCTCCCTTTCATCTACATAATCCTGGACACGGATGTCACGCAGGTATAGTTTTTCCAATATCAATTGCAGAAGCATAAAAAAGTATTGCGGCGAAATCCTGTGAGCAGCAGTGGCGGAGATAACTTATTAAGATATTTTAAGATTTTAAAAATACTTCATAAATAATGAAAAATGAAAAAAAAATAAATACAAGCTTTCATTTATACAAATACATTGAGAAAGAAAAATAATTTCATTCATTGTTTGATGTAGGTTATTATTATGTAGGTATTTCGATCGGCACTGAGACGGTGTGACATACTTGTAAGATTACATAAATTTCTAGATCTCGGTGGGTAGGGGGAGTGTTCTTTTCATAAACAAAAAAGAAACTAGCGTTATGAAGTCAACTATGGAAAACATCAGAGCATCGTCAGAGGATGGAATATCATTCAGGAGGAGGAGCACATCTCAAGCAGGTAGTTAGAATCATCATCTGTACTTCCAAGAAGAGGGTTTCCGATGACAAGAATCTAGCAGAAAGTAAGTAAGATTCCTTCGATGATTTGTTTCTCTCTCCGGCAACTGAAGTTATGGAATTGTATGACAATTGATAACAAGTCTAAGACTGGAAGAAGGGAACAAGGCGAGTATGAATCAATCCATAGGTATCAGGTCCATACACTTCTTAGGTAACGTGGTATGTACTTCCTACGATGCAACTTCAGCACTACGCTGCCATCTCCCAATCACATTTTCCTTACAATTTGTCATCTAGAATTGAAATACACACTTCATTGATGAATCTGAGCTACAAATATCAATCTTAGGAACAGAAAGGACAAATCTGGGAACATTATAGAGATGAGGATGTTCAACTCAACTTCAACAATACCCTGTATTGTTCCAATAATATTTCTCTGCTGAAACGACTTCCTAAATCATAGTATACACTTTGGAAAAAACGAATCTTGGAACTTTATAAGCATGTAGGAGTGTCCGTCAACTTCTACGTTACCCTGCAAATTCTCAATAATGTCTATCTACTTATTTCACCCCTCAAATGAAAGAATATACTTTTTCGATAAAGCTGATAGAAAGAATAGTATCTTTAGAGTTAGTAAAACCAAATCTAGGAAATATTAAAACCAATTCTAGGAAATATTATGAACATGTAGGATGACATTTCAACTTCTACACTACCCTGTCGTCTTCCTAGAATATTTCTCTACTGATCCAATATATCAAATGAAAGAATGCACTTTTCTCATCAAGCAGATATACTTTTCACCCACCTTACTGAGCTTGTGAGTTGAAAATAGAGTTCCAAAGTAAAATTTGTCCTGTAGCTTGAGTTATCAACAAGACGTCAAAGACGAAAGTTTATGGCTAAAATTTGGTGAATGCCGTATTTATTCAGGAGAGAAACCTGGTTCCAATTGTAGAACAGATATCTTAGACCACTTTCATACAAGTTTCAGATTGCAAATCCATTCGGGAAATTCGAAAATTGGCAAATTGCAGTCGGAAAATTGGGAATTCTTGGAAACAAAATGCGTCTTCCTGGATACGATCCTTTTCCTATAAAAGCGAGCACAAAATCGATCAGAAATCACTTCCACTTGGGTCCTGGTCCTGACAACATCTCCTGCTATGGAACTACATTTAGGTAATGTGACTTGAATCTTTTTTAATCCATTTTTATTGAAACCATAGACAAAAGTTCTATACTGATATAGACCGCAAACTCAATGTCAAAATTTCCCGACTGATTTCAGTGCCACCTACGTGGTTGGAGTCATGAACTAATCAATAGGCGGCAATTTTTGAATTCGGCTCATAATAGTATTATGGATAAACTTCAGAAAAGTGGAATTTTACTTGACGAGTATGGTAAGTTGAATCCAAGCGAAGCGAGATTTAAATACCATACGAGTCAAATAAATCTTTCTGACATTGTGCATATACTTTTTTTTGCATTTGGTAAATAATTATTTATTTTGCCTTCCATATTGAAATCTGATGATAATAAGTTACCGAGAAATTCTAAAAAAAGTTAGCAGTAACTTATCAATATAAACAGGATATTTTTTTGTAATTGACAACGTTGATGACATCCAAGTTAAGTCATTTTTCAAATAATTATCGAAATGGCTGATGAAAACGACTTGGAAGATATCTTAAATGCAGCCCGGGAAGCTTCTTCCAGTGAAATCTATGGAAAGGTACGAGAACGTTAAATGTTAATGGTTGCTATGCTGTAAAATGGCCCATTACTGTACAATTTTGAGGTCGTTAATGTAGTGCATTACTGTACAAAATGCGAAAAAAAGAAATCACGAGACCCCTGACTCTGCCAGGAAAACCTTTCTGCCGAGGACCCTCGACCACCATTTATGTGGTATTAAGGATTCCTCAACATAAAGGATTTCTCAGCATAGTGTGGTGCAAATGAGCAATATTCAATCAAAATGGCAAACTCAGCTATCACCGTATTGAAAACTCAAAACAGAGACGAATGGATCTCACTCGTCATATTTGTCTGAAGAAAAAATATTGAATGTGATAAGCTGAAAAATTTCTCCTCATTATTTCCGGTGTGCTTGGTGATTAAAATATTTAAAAATTGTTTGAAAAAGATATAAAGATATGATCGAAATGTGCATTCAGGAGTGATAGTAACAAGTATATGACGAAGGGGTGGTATCGATTTGTATTGTTAAACATCAGTGTCATTCAATCAGGTATAACAAAGGTTCATTAAAAAATAAAAGAATCTCCTCAAATTCACAATGACAGTTTGTGCGAATGTTGAGAACTTGGCACCCAGTAGACAAAGGACAAAATAAAAATGCATCTTGTTTTTATTATAATTGCCAACACTTGAACTTTACATGTTTGAGGACATCCTCATTACTATAAGAAATATTGTTATCAAGTCAATTTCTTGAGAGCTCTAATTTTTGCTTGCCTTTTTTTATATTTAAGGTATCGACTATGGGCTAGTAGTCGAATTCGATTATATTTTTTTTTATCAGCAAGTTCATCCATTCCCTTTAGTTTTGTTAACATTTTTGACCCAAACTTGCATATGATAAAAACATATGAATTTATAAAACATTCGTTTCATTTTTCGTCTATGTACTGGACATCCTACAGAAATTGTATGTTGGTTCAAAAGTGCTAATATGTGACGATTCAAGCTTATTTCAGTTCCTTTATGTTCTAAATATTTATTTGATTCAGATATGAAATAAACAAAATAGGAAGTCATTTTTGAACCAGGAGTTATAAGTGCATTAGGGTGGTATTTCTTAGCATCGATCATAAAATTAAATTGATCATTCCCTGACAAAAGTTCCCCTTTGCATGATTTGCATGTTATAAACTTCAAATTTTTTTTTAAAACAAATCCACCTACATATTTTATTACAGACTGACCCAAATATGACACTTGATAATTTGTAGCCAGAGGTACAGAAATTTCTTGGCTTTCTTCATTTTCCATTTCTGAGTTTTGAATGTTCGATTCATTTAGAAGTAAATTAGTCAAATTATTCAGTGGCACATTTAAGTCAGCTTCACAATTGGATCCTGGGGAATGGACACTAAAAAAATTGTTAATAATTAGAGTTTTGAAAGATCCAATAAATGAAAAACAGGTAGGGTTTACATATCGTACACCATGACTGCGAATCTGGCCAAAAAAGTTTTCCAAAGGGTCTTGGTTGAGTGCTCTAGGTTTCAAGTAAGTTAAACCTTCTTTTGATAGCTTGCTAAATAGTGCCTTCATATTTTTAATTGTCAAGATCCAGTTTGAAACTGATGGAGGCACATAATGCTTTCCTTTTTCCAAAAATTTCAAAGACTGCAATACTGGAACTGCTTTATTCCAAAATTCAAGATGTTCAGAATTCTTGGTTAATGCTGTTCTCAGATATTTGCCATGTTGTGGGCTGAATAAAGTTCCATTAAAACTATCAAATAGCTTGTCGAAGAACAGAAGGAAATCAGCAGTGCCAACGGCCTCAGGTAGGAAACCATTCACTCCTTAAAAAAAAAAAGTTTTAGGCACATATTTTCAAAAGTTTGCCATTTATAAGTTTGGCATTGCAGGAAATCTCTGATGTTAGGAACTGATAAATGCCACTTTTACTGCCTTGAGACTAAAATGTTAATATTTCCAAGAGACTGAAAGTGGCAATTCAGTTGCTAAAATCAAAAACTTGATACTAAGATAACTTCTTATAGTATAGACAAATTCTAGTCACTGCAATGCAAAAAAGCCTATATACCACAGGACTGAAGTGTTTTTTGATTACTCAAGTGATTTATATGCACATCAGTCCCTTGAGCTCTTTGAGCAGCTGAAAAATTTATATTTCTTTTTGAATTGTCAGTTGTCATACATACCAAGTTCCGAGAATCTTCTCATTATTGATGAGACACTGTGACTGAATACTTGAGCTGCATGACTAACTTTCATTTTCTTCATTTTACTGGCATACACATGTCCATCAGTAAGTTTGTAACACATTTTGTAGTCCAATTCTGCAGAATCCATTTGATAAAAATTAACAATGTGTTTCCATGAAGCTATCTGTCTTCCCTTTTGCCACTCAAAAATTGCATCCCTCTTGAGAAGATTATTCCTAATCCCCTTCAGTAAGTGAGGAGGGTCAAATAATGGTATCACTTCATGATTATTGACAAGAAAACCAGCATATCGGTTTTCTTGATTGTTTTGCTTACAAAATATGTCTGTTGTTTCCAAGAGGTATTTTATTGCAGCAGAGTTGATACCCACTTGATCACAGACTGTTGCTACAACATTCAAACCAATACCTTGCAGAGCAGTGATCACTTCTTTGATTTTTACTGCTAGACCATGCCCTTTCAGACTGTCATCAATAAAGTAATAGGCAATAGGTTGTTTCCAATTAGCGAACACACCCTTTACCATAAATACTAGCGCTCTATCGGCAAACTTTTCATTTCTACAACCCTCCCCAAAGTCCTCGAAACCAATTATCTTGTCCATCGTTTTGCTATATGCTAAGCCTGGCTGCAAAGATATCTCATCGAACATCAATAAGACACCTTCTGCTCTTTTTGCATCTTCTCAACACTTTCCTTCAAACTTGTCAAAATATTGTTATTCAAACCGCAATCTATACTAATGGAACCCAACTTTTGTTAGTGTTGTTTTAGTTGGTAAGGTGAACAATTTCTGAAGATTCTATAACCCTTTGGACTTTGCTTGAATAGGGTGAGTGCCAACAACTTATCTTCTTGAGTGTATCTTCTTCCCTTTTTCTTCTTTTTCTGCTGAGAAATTTGAGAAAGAATGAAATTCATAGTAGGCTCATTGACAACTGTTCTCAAATATTCTCTAGTCGTTGTCAACTGGGTGGCTGCTTCCAATTTCTCTTTCAAGTCCAAATTTTCTTTGTGCCAAGTAGAAGATACTCTTCTTAAATTCCTAGCAACTCGATAAAGTTTGCTGGCTCTGGGTGAAAGCTGAGACGATCTGGTCGCATTGGCCAATTTCAAAAAATGGAGTCTACGTCGAAAAGCTAAAATAAAATTGTTGAAATATAGATAGGTATACAAGAATGCAATAAAACATTTTTAATCTGATTGTATGTAAATGTAATCATATTAATATCCAAGATGGCATATTCTTAAAAAAATAGAAAATAAAAAAATAAAAATTTATTTAAAAAAAAGCGTGGGGTGCATGGTATCAATAATTATATAGTACATTACACACCGAGGCGATACCATGCACCCCACGCTTTTTTTTTAAATAAAATATTATTTTTTTATTTTATATTTTTTTAGTCTGGTTTTCTATAAAAGCGTGTTTTTTTGTTTTTTCAAACTATTATTTATTTTTACTAATGTCAAAAGAGTTCTGTCAAAACAAACCAAAACATAGAAGAAAAATTAAGAAAAAGTGTATACAATATACCTTACTGGAAGAAGATTTTGCATTTGGCAGAGCGATAATGGATTGATTCCATTATTTGGACAACACTCCATACATCAAATAAACAAGCTAATGTCTCATCATCCTTTTCACAGAACTCTTTTGACATAAGTAAAAAAAGATAACGTTCGAAAAACACTGCGAGAAAAACAGCCAAAAACTGAGAAATTTTCATCTATATTCAAAAAATAAAATAAAACGAGAACGGATACAGTTCCCGAAATGTATACACTGTGTCCGTAAAGTATGGAACAAATTCATTTTTAGCTAAACAGGTCATTTTAAGAAATAATCCTGAAACACGTCGATTTTTGATGTTAATTTACCGTATTTTAAAATAATAATCTAATATACAGGGTGAATTACGTTCGAGTAATGACGTCACCGTCATTTTTTTTCAAATGGAACACCCCCATTTTGTCTCAATTTTCAGATTACTCTAGCTGAGCTGATTCCAAAAATGTATCACATGTTGATTCCAATTGGTACAGGGTGGACAAAAATACAATAGTTTTGTGTGTGCTCATAAAATAACGCGTAACATTCTTTATTAGGTAAATTAACAATATTATCAAAAATACTTATTGTCTAGCGGAAATTGGTTTAAATGTACCACCCCGTAGTTTGCTACATGTTTAGAGTAATAAAAATGAGCTGTTTCCAAACATGTTTGGTACTTGTGGTCTAGCAGACGGAATATGACAAAAAATATTTCTTATCTATTTATAAAAAACATAAGTCGTCTACTTTTTTGGGAAATGTCATTATTTGTTTAGTAATTTATTGATGTTCAGTGACAGTTTAGTACTACAATATTTTTGGTATTCGTGAATATTCGAATGATTGCTTAAATTTTATTGAAAGTAGAAATGGAGTTAAGTGTAAAACAAAGAATTGAAATACTTATGATGATTGGGTATGGAGACAGATCGCGAACTCAGATCAGAAGTGTGCAATTTGTTTAATGATAAATATCCAGAAAGACCTATAACGCGTTCAACAGTCAGTAAGATTGAAACGAAATTTCGAGAAATTGGTAATGTTGGAAATGTACGCAAATCAGGTCGTCCCCCTGCAAATGCTGATACAGCATTAGATGTTTTACTGAGTTTTGAAGAAGATGCGCACACTTCTGTTCGTAAAGTTAGTCGCTATATCAGTGTTAGCAAAACAACGGTACACAAACTATTGAAGCTTGAAAAATGGCATCCTTATAAAATCAAACTTGTGCAAAAATTAAACGAAGAAGATCTTGATAGAAGACTCCAATTTTGCGAAGAAATGATGGATAAATGTCACCGAGACCCTCTCTTGATACAAAACATAATTTTTTCTGATGAGTCCACTTTCATGTCAAATGGTGAGGTTAACCGTCAGAATTTTAGATACTGGGCAAAAGAAAACCCCCACTGGATGCGTGAGCATCATACACAATACCCTCAAAAGGTAAATGTATGGGCTGGAATTGTACGAAATCGAATCATCGGACCCTACTTTTTCGAAGGTAATTTAAACGGGGCAACGTACCTTGAGTTTTTAAGGGGGTATCTCGTACCTACTTTACGTAATTTGTTTCCCAGCAGACGTAATCCTGGAGGTTTTGATGGAAGTTTATGGTTTCAACAGGATGGTGCACCTCCACATTATGCTGTAGATGTTAGAAGGTACCTAGATGAAATTTTTCCGAACAGGTGGATTGGTAGACGTGGACCCACTGAATGGCCAGCGAGGTCACCAGATTTAAATCCTTTGGATTATTTTCTGTGGGGCCATCTGAAGAATGTTATTTATAAAACGAAACCAGCAAATATTGCAGTTGTACAAGAGAAAATTCGAACAGAAATAAACAATATTACGCAAGAAACCATACACAAGGTTCAACAAGAATTTGTATACCGTTTGTGTTACTGTCAAATACAGCAAGGGCTGCTGTATTCCAGCATATTCTGTCCGCTAGACAATAAGTATTTTTGATAATATTGTCAATTTATCTAATAAAGAATGTTACGCGTTACTTTATGAGCACACACAAAACTATTGTATTTTTGTCCACCCTGTACCAATTGGAATCAACATGTGATACATTTTAGGAATCAGCTCAGCTAGAGTAATCCGAAAATTGAGACAAAATGGGGGTGTTCCATTTTAAAAAAATGACGGTGACGTCATTACTCGAACGTAATTCACCCTGTATATTAGATTATTATTTTAAAATACGGTAAATTAACATCAAAAATCGACGTGTTTCAGGATTATTTCTTAAAATGACCTGTTTAGCTAAAAATGAATTTGTTCCATACTTTACGGACACAGTGTATAGAGAAGTATCTTTGAATTCAATAATTTTTAGTGATAGACAAGAATTAGAATACGGCAAGTTATTGACTAATTGAACATTTTTCAATTCGTAACTTATCGGGGAAAGTAATTTCTTTGCCCTTCTACAATTGTATAGATTCCCTGATCCATTCAATTTTGTTTTCTGATTGTGGAAGGTTATAATCCCCAAAAAAGTGTCGAGAATGAGTATTCCACCACAAAAAAAAGCTTCAAATAATAAAAGCAAATAAGTATTTACCTTTACTGGTTTTTGGTGTCCTGGGCAATGCTTCATTCCTAGAACATCCAGCAGTGGGGGAGTTTTCCTTTGTCACAGGAGCTGTAAAAATGGGGAAATGTTAATATAATTCGATAAAAAAATGCATCAAAAGTATAATTGCAATAGTGAAGTGTGTTCTTCAACATTCAGAAACACAATGATTAGATTTTGAAGTTGAAATATTCCATAAATCAAATCATCTTTGCAGTTGTCATTAATAATGACAAAATTACATTCGCTACGAAAATAAACATTGTTTTGAGAAGTACTTGAAATTATATCACTTTGTATATGTTTTGTAAAGAGCAATGGACCTCTGGGACAACATTATGAGTGCGTTCCACTAAGCTCTCACAACGATAAAATATTCTTTCAGCCGTTCAACGTGCGACCACAGGTAAATATTCTTCATCTAAATAACGATCAATTATACTTTCATAATTAATAATACATGGCCTGAGTTTTCGCTTTTCACGATTTTGTAAAATTGCATTCCAATCTTCATTTCATCGAAACTAGAAATAGTTTCTGAAGCATTATTGCGCTGCATCAACAAATACCCAACTGTCGCCATAAAAGACATTTTGATTATATTTAAAAGTAAATTATTAAAATATAAATAAATTAAAACGTAACCTCTTCAAGCTTCTGACTTATTTTCGAGCTCACCATTTGTAATGTTTACATGAACGGTAAATGCTCCAGTCCATTCCACTTGAGTTTTCGATTCTAACGCTTGCAAACAAGTGGTAAAAAACAATAATAAGTGCCTGTACTTCCTTGGGTTGCACATAAACTGTCTTCGATTGTAGAACATTCAGTGACTGGACTGGTACACCTCATCATTTCCAATGCAGTAGAGGAGCTGGGTGTTTCCAACATAGAGTGAGTCTTGTGGATGCCCTTGCACCTTGGAACCATGATGCAATCCTCTATAGTGTATTCAGTTCCTGCATAAAAAATAAATGTAGTTATAACCTGAATTTCAATAATTAATAATTGAAAAACTCAAAAAAATATTGTATTTGAACAACTTGCGCAAATTTTACATACCTCCAAGATTCCATACCGGTAATGAACCTAATTTTAATCTTCTAGGAAACACTGGCAGAATACAGCTTTCATGAAAATGTTCTTCACATATCCTATAGTTTTTATACAATTGATTTCTATTCAAAGACTGTAAGTCCTTCCTAGCAATCCTTCGTAACCATATATCACACATCTGGAAATAAATCAAGCATTGGTTGAGTTTCATAAAAAATAAGAAATGAATGAATACAAAATCAATTGAAAAATACTTACCTGTGTACAGTTAACAGGAAAGCGATGCAAATTAATATTTTTTCCATTGTTACCGCAGGAAGGCACGCAACAATAAAATACCATATTAATCGAATACTTCTTCAAACTTCTAATACCAAGAGCAAACAGAAAAATTCTAAATTGTTTTTGTTCCACACGTTGAAGATTATAAACAATGAATGACAGACTGTCATTGACTTGACAGTATTGACGCCCCCCTGGCACGCGCTTGCGTGTTGGTCACTTGAGTCGATCTCAGCGCCCCTTTACGGTTTGGAGTCAACACTAACATCGAGTATGACCTTGATCATATGAGATGATATACCGTGATTGAAACTGAAATTGTATCTATGACAGTTGACATGGTGGAAGTAGTTCAAACCGAAGCGGTCGACTGTAAGTTGTATTTTCACGGCGAGTTTTCCGATAGGGGTGTTTTAACGAGTGGTTCTTTATCGTTTATTTAGATAAATGATGAGATTGGTATAATCCCATTATTTTACAGGTGATTGTTTGCACGTATGTACATGCGTATTGTTTTTACTAATATTTTATGGTTATTTCTTCCTTTAGGTAAACATAATGGTTTGATAGGTTGAATGAATTTCACAGGTTATGACTTATACCTATGATACATATATATTGCTTTACTGATGTTCGTTTATCAATTTTATCTTTAGCGTAAACTTATTATATTGGTATATTTAATTTATATTATAGGTAGATATATCGTTCTTCACTAACACTTATTTGCAATCATTTATTTCAGTTTTTTTTTTCCGGAATTTTCCCCATATTAATTTTCCTCTTTGTCCAATACCCGATATTAATCCTCTCTTCATATGATATTATGCTATTGGTGTATTTTATTGAATTTTCCTGGTTATGGTTTATACATACGATCTATACATTTGGTTTTCATATCTTACTCATTATTCATCACATTCACCCACAACCTCCGGAATAAACCCCGTCGAGGTACCCACACAACACCACAACCTCCGGAATAAACCCCGTCGAGGTACCCACACAACACCACAACCTCCGGAATAAACCCCCCACACATACCACAACCTCCGGAATAAACCCCGTCGAGGTACCCACACAATACCACAACCTCCGGAATAAACCCCGTCGAGGTACCCACACAACACCACAACCTCCGGAATAAATCCCGTCAAGGTATCCACACAAAACCACAACCTCCGGAATATATCTCTTCTAGGTACCCACAATACACCATAACCACCGGAATGAACCCCGTCGAGGTACCCACACAATACCACAACCTCCGGAATAAACCCCGTCGAGGTACCCACACAACACCACAACCTCCGGAATAAACCCCGTCGAGGTACCCACACAACACCACAACCTCCGGAATAAACTCCGTCGAGGTACCCACACAACACCACAACCTCCGGAATAAACCCCGTCGAGGTACCCACACAACACCACAACCTCCGGAATGAACCCCGTCGAGGTACCCACACAACACCACAACCTCCGGAATAAACCCCGTCGAGGTACCCACACAACACCACAACCTCCGGAATAAACCCGTCGAGGTACCACACAATACCACAACCTCCGGAATAAACCCGTCAGGTACCCCACAACACCACAACCTCCGGAATAAACCCCGTCGAGGTACCCACACAAAACCACATCCACCGGAATAAACCCCGTCGAGGTACCCACACAATACCACAACCTCCGGAATAAACCCCGTCGAGGTACCCGCACAACACCACATCCTCCGGAATAAACCCCGTCGAGGTACCCACACAACACCACAACCTCCGGAATAAACCCCGTCGAGGTACCCACACAACACCACAACCTCCGGAATAAACCCCGTCGAGGTACCCACACAACACCACAACCTCCGGAATAAACCCCGTCGAGGTACCCACACAACACCACAACCTCCGGAATAAACCCCGTCGAGATACCCACACAACACCACAACCTCCGGAATAAACCCCGTCGAGGTACCCACACAACACCACAACCTCCGGAATAAACCCCGTCGAGGTACCCACACAACACCACAACCTCCGGAATAAACCCCGTCGAGGTACCCACACAACACCACAACCTCCGGAATAAACCCCGTCGAGGTACCCACACAACACCACAACCTCCGGAATAAACCCCGTCGAGGTACCCACACAACACCACAACCTCCGGAATAAACCCCGTCGAGGTACCCACACACAGCACAACCTCCGGAATAAACCCCGTTGAGGTACCCACACAACACCACACTCCTCAGGAATCCACCCAGTGTAGTCCCATACTCCTCACTTTCGTTTTGGAATAAGCTTAGTGAATATCCATGGCCTATGTTAATTGACTGATTTCAAGTATAGGGCGTAAACTCCAGGTGAAAGTGTATGATTAATTATTAATTTTGAAAAGTTTGATCTTCCGATTGAGTTATCAAAGATTGACCCTCATAGACCAATAAAATCGTGGGGCAAATGTTTAACACTCATTTATATATTGTCATGTTCTAATATAGTTCTCTTCCTTAGGTATTGGGAAGAAGAGGACGGATCCAAAATGGAATTTACAAGTATAACACAAGTACCTTCGGGAAGTCCAGGTCCGTAACGAATAGAAATGATAACTTCATTCGATTATTCAGAATTTTCCTTTATTTGGTAGTAGCCATTCATTATCACAACCCAGTCAACTCAGTTAAATTATAGAGTCAGCATTTTCGGCCACGATTAGTCTGTGTCTTACTTATAACATCGAGTGAAATAGAGAAATTTTAGTACAACTGTGAAGTAGTGGAACTGAATATGTTTATCATTGTCTCATTGCTGCTTCTTGCCATAAATAAATCCCGGTTTTACGCAACATTAGTAATACTAAAAAGTGACCGTGGAAAGTAACGGGTTTGTGGGTAGGGGTAAACTCCAAAACATTCATGTCCATCAGCGGACGATGTCCCTGCAAACTTCTTGATGTGGGGCGAGGTAAATATATTAGTGGACTATTCACACACGTTGTGGGGAGTAAATTCGATAGGAATTTGGGTGAGATATCAGACTAATGAATTTTCAGACAGTCTCACAAATTTGTATTTTGAATACCTTAATAAACAACAGTCTGCCTTCCTGGACCTCAAAGAATATTGTAAAGATAGGAAAATTGAAATTTGATCATTGTTCCTGGTTTGAATCTAGAATACTTAATGGTGGAATATATCTAGGTCATATTAGTCGAAGCCTATCAGTACCACATTGAATCCTCAAGTTATATATTGCTCTAGAATTGATTTTAGTACTTGACTACGGCTCAACACGACACTTTAAGAGCTAAATTGAGAAATGTTGGAATGAGTATGTTTGTAGTGCTACAATGTTACTCTCTGCTAAGCATGGATCCCGGCTTTACGCCTAAAAACTCTATATAAAAAATAGAACGTACTGTAAAGAGTGGCCGAGGATGGTAACGGGTTGTCTAGTATGGGTGCACACAAAACAATCTCGGACCGGTCACTAGGTCCTGTGAGTCTAGCAACTCCTTGGTTGCGTGCTGGAAATGTACTATAGTCTTCATTCTCTCAATTGGCGATAATCGATCTATGAATATACCCGTGAAAAACACCGGCAAGGTGTTTTGGGCATGAAACAATGTTACAACTACAGATATATTCCGATCACCTTTATATAATCCAATTTTCCTCACTTCAGAAACACTTTACATAGCAGTATCAACTTAGATTCGGAACCAGAGACGATTTTTTATAAGCTGAACTCTTATAACTTGGAATATTATCTTGTGGAAAATGTTAAGCCTTTAATCGTTGAATTGGTTTCAAACAAGTGGAGATTGTAACTCTTGGCTTTAATATATGTATTTATTTAAGTTTGTTTTTTATTTCTCTTCAGCTGAACAGAACTTTGTATCCTAAAGAACACAAAAAAAATATATATACACAACGTGGGAAAATTGAGGGTCTATCCTTTCAAGGGTCTCTCTATATAAGGCTGTGTGCCGACAAAAAAAAAGGCCATACTAGGCCATCTTCTGAGAGCAGATGGATTGCAGATCCTGCTACCTGAGAAGTGGCGCCGGCTGTCTAGACGATCACAACAAAAAACAAATTGAAGGTAAAAAAAAAGAAGGTTGAAAAAAGTTGAAAGTCGACCAGGAAATTTACCGATCAAATAAGACCGGGGTGGGTTCGGTTACAGCACACACCAAGACCACAGATGCTACTGGTTTTTAATCTTTCAGAGCTATTAAAACACAAATATAACGCGTGATTTATGACCTCCCATCGTATAGACACACCCCCAAGCATTCGATTCGATTCGATTGGCCCAGACGAATCGGTGACAGCAGTCACTCAGGTCCACGTTGACTATCGGCTCTTATGATCTTCCCTTCGCCGGCGGCGAATGTTTACGAGTAGTACACTTTATTTTTCGTTCCGTTTCTTCGCATATACGCTCGTGTTATCGAAGTGAGTTTTTATTTGCTCCCTATAGAAACAGCTTCTGCAATTGATATTGGATGGACTATAGCTATAGCTATAGCTCCGTGGTGACGTTGGTTGTTGGCCTGGAGTGTAGAGTCTGCTAACCGAAACCACAAATGTGCGGCTGGCTTCTGTTTGTCGTTTATTACCAAGTGATGTTCATCCTTGCACTTCTTCACCGTACTGATGAGGGCCGAAAGCCCGAAACACGTGTCTACGGTTAATACTTGTCTTTGAGGGCTATGTCCATTACATTTGATCTATTATTACGTATATTAAACTTTGTACAATGCCAGTAGCCGATATTCTTACATTGAAAGTTTAGGTTTCTGAATGGAAATCTGTGTTTCATCCGAAACGGTTAGTTCTCCCTGCCGATAGATGGCGAAAGCGTTGGCTTTTCAAAGTTTTGAAAACATATTTTTGAGATTGATTGATGCAAGAAACGCTATCATGTATTGTCTGAGAAGCACTTTTTTCGGACTATATGAAGTGGAAGGATACTTTGGCATCAAATAGAAGTCTATTTCAACACAGATTTCTAGATGATAATTTTTTTTTATTGTTATAAATTAAATAATGTTGAATAATTATTTGTATTTCATTATTTTTTGAATTTGACACTAATTCTTCCGTCATTAAAAAGAAACAAAGGCTTAATTAACCAATTCAAACCATGTTTTCACTTTTTGATTTCAAATAATTTTTCCACCCCTATCCAGTAGATCAATATAGGCTATACAGGAGAGATTATCATTCAGAACAATGCCCTATAGTGTACAATCTCGGACCGGTCACTAGGTCCTGTGAGTCTAGCAACTCCTTGGTTGCGTGCTGGAAATGTACTATAGTCTTCATTCTCTCAATTGGCGATAATCGATCTATGAATATACCCGTGAAAAACACCGGCAAGGTGTTTTGGGCATGAAACAATGTTACAACTACAGATATATTCCGATCACCTTTATATAATCCAATTTTCCTCACTTCAGAAACACTTTACATAGCAGTATCAACTTAGATTCGGAACCAGAGACGATTTTTTATAAGCTGAACTCTTATAACTTGGAATATTATCTTGTGGAAAATGTTAAGCCTTTAATCGTTGAATTGGTTTCAAACAAGTGGAGATTGTAACTCTTGGCTTTAATATATGTATTTATTTAAGTTTGTTTTTTATTTCTCTTCAGCTGAACAGAACTTTGTATCCTAAAGAACACAAAAAAAATATATATACACAACGTGGGAAAATTGAGGGTCTATCCTTTCAAGGGTCTCTCTATATAAGGCTGTGTGCCGACAAAAAAAAAGGCCATACTAGGCCATCTTCTGAGAGCAGATGGATTGCAGATCCTGCTACCTGAGAAGTGGCGCCGGCTGTCTAGACGATCACAACAAAAAACAAATTGAAGGAAAAAAGAAGGTTGAAAAAGTTGAAAGTCGACCAGGAAATTTACCGATCAAATAAGACCGGGGTGGGTTCGGTTACAGCACACCAAGACCACAGATGCTACTGGTTTTAATCTTTCAGAGCTATTAAAACACAAATATAACGCGTGATTTATGACCTCCCATCGTATAGACACACCCCAAGCATTCGATTCGATTCGATTGGCTCCAGACGAATCGGTGACAGCAGTCACTCAGGTCCACGTTGACTATCGGTCTATGATCTTCCTGCCGGCGTTTAAGTAGTCATTTTCGTTCCGTTTCGCATACGCTCGTGTTATCAGAGTTATTTCCTAAACAGCCAATTGATATTGATGGACTATAGCTATGCTATAGCTCCGTGGTGACGTTGTTGTTGGCCTGAGTGTAGAGTCGCTAACCGAAACCACAAATGCGGCTGGCTTCGTTTGTCGTTTATTACCGGATTCATCCTGCACTTCACCGTACTGATGAGGGCCGAAAGCCGAAACACGTGTCTGGTTAATATTCTTTGAGGGCTTGTCCATTACATTTGATCTATTATTACGTATATTAAACTTTTACATGGTAGCCGATATTCTACATTGAAGTTTAGGTTCTGAATGGAAATCTGTGTTTCATCCGAACGGTTAGTTCTCCTGCCGATAGATGGAAAGGTTGGTTTTCAAGTTTGAACATATTTTGGATTGATTGATGCAAGAAACGCTATCATGTATTGTCTAGAAGCACTTTTTGACTATATGAAGTGAAGGATACTTGCATCAAATAGAAGTCTATTCAACAAATTTTAGATGATAATTTTTTTTATTGTTATAAATTAAATAATGTTGAATAATTATTTTATTTCATTATTTGAATTTGACACACTTCCGTCATTAAAAGAAACAAAGGCTTAATTAACCAATTCAAACCATTTTTCACTTTTTATTTCAAATAATTTTTCCACCCTATCCAGTAGATCAATATAGTATACAGGAGAGATTATCATTCAGAACAATGCCTATATGTACAATCTGACCGTCACTAGGTCCGGAGTCTGCAACCCTTGGTTGCGTGCTGAAATGTACTATAGTCTCATTCTCTCAATTGGGATAATCGATCTATGAATATACCCGTGAAACACCGGCAAGGTGTTTTGGGCGAACAATGTTACACTACAGATATATTCGATCACCTTTATATAATCCAATTTTCCTCACTCAGAAACACTTTACATAGCAGTATCAACTTAGATTGAACCAGGACGATTTTTATAAGCTGAACTCTTATAACTTGGAATATTATCTTGTGGAAAATGTTGCCTTAATCGTTGAATTGGTTTCAACAAGTGGAGATGTAACTTGGCTTTAAATATGTATTTATTTAAGTTTGTTTTTATTCTCTTCAGTTGAACAGAACTTTGTATCCCAAGAACACAAAATATATATACACAATGGAAATTGAGGTCTATCCTTCAAGGGTCTCATATAAGGCTGTGTGCCGACAAAAAGGCATACTAGGCCATCTTCTGAGAGAGTGGATTCAGATCCTGCTACCGAGAAGGCTGGTCAGACGATCACAACAAAACAAATTGAAGGTAAAAAGAAGGTTGAAAAGTTGAAAGTCGACCAGGAAATTTACCGATCAAATAACCGGTGGGTTCGGTCAGCACACACCAAGACCACAGATGCTACTGGTTTTAATCTTCAGGCATTAAAACACAAATATAACGCGTGATTTATGACCTCCCATCGTATAGACACACCCCAAGCATTCGATCGATCGATTGGCCCGACGAACGGTGACAGCAGTCACCAGGTCCACGGCGGCGATGTTACATGACTTCTTTTCGTTCCGTTTCTTCGCATATACATGTTATCGACGTTTTTATTACCTCTATAGAAACAGCTTCTCATTGTATTATGACATAGCATAGCTATAGGTGGACTTGGTTGTTGGCCTGGAGGTGGTTGTTGACCACAAATGTGGTGCTACCGTACCTTGCTGCTTGTTTTCATCCTTGCATATTTCACCTACTTGATCAGGGCCGAAGCCCGAAACACGTGTCTACGGTTAATACTTGTCTTTGAGGGCTATTCTCATTACATTATCTATTATTACGTATATTAAACTTTGTACAATGCCAGTAGCCGATATTCTTACATTGAAAGTTTAGGTTTCTGAATGGAAATCTGTGTTTCATCCGAAACGGTTAGTTCTCCTGCCGATAGATGGCAAGCGTTGGTTTTCAAAGTTTGAAAACATATTTTTGAGATTGATTGATGCAAGAAACGCTATCATGTATTGTCTGAGAAGCACTTTTCGACTATATGAAGTGGAAGGATACTTGCATCAAATGAAGTCTATTTCAACACAGATTTCAGATGATAATTTTTTTTTATTGTTATAAATTAAATAATGTTGAATAATTATTTGTATTTCATATTTTTGAATTTGACATAATTCTTCCGCATTAAAAAGAAACAAAGGTTAATTAACCAATTCAAACCATGTTTTCTTTTGATTTCAAATAATTTTCCCCCCTATCCAGTAGATCAATATAGGCTATAGGAGAGATTATCATTCAGACCCAATGTGGGGGGGGGGGGGGGGGGGGGGGGGGGGGGGGGGGGGGGGGGGGGGGGGGGGGGGGGGGGGGGGGGGGGGGGGGGGGGGGGGGGGGGGGGGGGGGGGGGGGGGGGGGGGGGGGGGGGGGGGGG
Source organism: Gonioctena quinquepunctata (assembly GCA_018342105.1). Taxonomy (NCBI): domain Eukaryota; kingdom Metazoa; phylum Arthropoda; class Insecta; order Coleoptera; family Chrysomelidae; genus Gonioctena; species Gonioctena quinquepunctata. The sequence goes on along the minus strand of JAFIRS010003083.1, from coordinate 519 downwards.
GGGGGGGGGGGGGGGGGGGGGGGGGGGGGGGGGGGGGGGGGGGGGGGGGGGGGGGGGGGGGGGGGGGGGGGGGGGGGGGGGGGGGGGGGGGGGGGGGGGGGGGGGGGGGGGGGGGGGGGGGGGGGGGGGGGGGGGGGGGGGGGGGGGGGGGGGGGGGGGGGGGGGGGGGGGGGGGGGGGGGGGGGGGGGGGGGGGCCTTAGTGTGAAATTCGACCGGTCACTAGGTCTTGATCTAGAACTCCTTGGTTGCGTGCTGGAAATGTCATAGTCTTCATTCTCTAATTGGCGATAATCGATCTATGAATATACCGTGAAAAACGGCAAGGTGTTTATAAACATGTTAAACACAGTACATACCAATTCAATTTTCTATTCAAACACTTTTCGTACATTGATTGAAGGAAATTTTTAGAACTGAATCTTTAACTTATATTTCTGTGGAAATGTTAATTTTTAATCGTTATTGTTTAAAACAAGCTAATTAACTTTTTTATATATATTTTTTTAGTGTTTTTATTT